>VBVQ01002168.1:0-26719 GCA_011636635.1 Tetramorium simillimum | reverse complement strand
TTCTTATCTCGTCTGAAATTTAGTACTCGATATAATTCCTAGAAAATGCAGTGTGTAGTTGCGATAAATGCGAGAAGCTATAATAAAATGCGACCAAGAAAATCTCAATGGCCCGCGGCTCACCGAGTTCTACTGGCGCGGCCAGTAGTTATAGTCCACGGCTCGAACCTACGTAACGGCGCGGCGGACCAAGAACGACCGTACTCACTGCCGACCGTATCTACTTTCTTGTGCGAGTTCGCGGGCTGGTGGTCGATCCAGGTCGTCTACACCTACCGGTGCGTTTTTGCGATTCGACCCGGATATATGTACGATATGTACGCATTCAATGACTTTCAGATTCGTACGTTTTTGTCCACATTTGCGCTCGCAATAGAGAGCATTATATGGGAGAGCGCCGGGGAAAATCCTCACACACGTTCTCCGCTTATCTCTTTACATTTATCAGCCGAGAAACTTCTTGTTGCGATTTTGCTACCAATGGGATTTTGCAAGAAAAATTCGTTTCTTATGTATTACTCGTTCGTTACAAATTAATTCTGTCAAATAAAAGGTGTCAATTCTGACAACTTTGACCTGAATGTTTTAAGAATCTCAAGAAGTACTACTATTCTAAGTAAAATAATTTATTTTTTTCATACTTCTTTAGTTGACAACTCAATTTTTCCACTTCAACTAAATGCTTTTACTGTATCATTATATTTTTATCACTGTATTAACGTCAGTATTTAAACACACTTGTTGTCTAAATGTAAACGTACGCAATCTAATTTATCTTTCATGTCAAAAAGGTATGATAACGGTACAATAAAAGTACAATAACCATAAATAAGTTAAACGGGAGAAATTATGTATTCAGTGACACTTGCGTACCATTTCGCTGTCATAAATTTTGCGAAATGTTCAAAACATCCTGTCGAAAGGACACCGTTGGATTCGTACGTTACGCGATAAAGAATGCTCCATTCTATCCCCAAGAGCTATTGACGAATGAATTTTCAAAGTGAGAAGTGCAAAAGTTCGTTTTATGTTTTACCACGGCGCTGTTAGGACGACGCTGACTCGAGTAAGAAAGATCGAATGTTCCACTGATACGAAAATAGATGAGAATGAGCGTCTCGTTAAAAATGGGATTTGAAAAGTTTTTTCGCCGCGACGGTCTTGAGAGTTAAGATCAATAAAATTTAATTAACAGGTATAATCTATCGGTAATGGAAAGCAATTAGCGTTGGAAATGACGGAAATGTAACGAAAATAAGTAATACTATCGCATTACTATTCAGGAACGAGCTGAAATTATATTGTACTGGATATAATCTATCGTTGTAATTAATTTGTATCATATTAAATGCATTATCGCCCATGAGGCAACGCGACAAATCACTATAAAATTTTTAAATAACAATTCACTCTTTCATAATAATGCGATACATCAAATTAACATTGCGAGGAAGATGGATTACATTTTAAATTGATTTTGCATTTAATAGTGTTCTGTATTTGTGGATTTTGGAGTTTGATGGAAATTAAATGAGTCGTACGTTGCTAGAAAACCGCTGATCCATATAATATATAACGGATGATTCATACGGGACGATCAAATGAAAATCACCGCGTGAATTCGCTTTAACATATCCATCCGTTGAAGGCTACGGCGTATAAGTTTGCGATATTCTTCCGTGATTACCTCGTTCAGCCAGTGTCTTAAGGAACATATTCTTTCCGCGTCGTTGCGTGATACGATCAGTCAATGCAAGTCGTGTCCGGAACGTCTTTGCGGCTCGTTAATCTCTTCTCGGTGGCGAGTTAAGGGGCGCCCGTGGAAGTTGTAAGATTTCTTCTTCAAACACATTTTCTGGCCGCCTTCCTCGCTCTCGCTTCCGCGCGCGGGAGAAAATTTCCTCACGCAATATCCACAACGAGTTCGCGCGAGGATGCGATATAATTTTTACCGCGCCATAATGCGCAATAAAATATTCCTTACGTGGGGTTTCTTATCTGGAAAAGATACTCGCGGCGTCGAATTTAATAACGTCTCGCCGTCTCGTCCGGAGAAATTTCGCGGAGACGTCGCATTTATGCGCTTGGTCTCACAAAGGAGCCTTGCGACTCTAAAACGAGATTCGATAGCGAGGACAGGACATAGATATCGAGGAGAAAAAGTTTAGACCCTGCAGCATAGAATCCGCAACGATACTCTCTAAAAGTGAATCGGTGAAACTCACTGTCAATTAGCGATTGTACACTGATAATTATAGTGAAATTTTTCAGTGCTATACTTAATACTGATTATCAGTGTATAATCGCTGATTTCACTGATTCACTTTTAGAGAGTACGGATGCGCAATAAGCATGTTTTAATATCGATGAAATTGCAACGATTCCGCATTAGCATTTACGTGTAAGCTTGGATCAAGTTTTGATCAAATTTCACGTTTAATTGATTAAATTGAATCTGGACTTCGAAAGATATGCGATATATCTGTTATTTAGAGAGATATTATACAATATCTCTATTATCAAATTGCTTATACTAACTTTTTAATTTCAGAATGCATACCATTCTATTAATTTTTTAATATAATGTATTCCTGGCTTAATCATACAGAGAAGAATATTTTCTATCGGGTCGAATTATAAATCTTACGTTATAAAAGCAGAGAAAGAAAGCAGATGGCGATAGATATCGAGAAACGCTTTGCTTCGTAATATTTTCGAGGTGGAAGTGGGTTAATGGCTAACTTTTGTGAAAATTATCATGGCATTTCTAATTGCGGTCATATTGGCGCAAGTCCAGTGCTGCGATACGATCCTGCCAAAATGCTGATTGTGCATCGTGAGCGGTCATATGTTGAACAAATATATGCGAGAGTGTAGATACGTGTAGAGATTGCTCTGTCTAGTATCTGTCACATCTGCTCGTGAGATTTTGTGAAAATCTTGGCAAAAATTCTATTCTCTCTGGCCATACACGTTTTCGTTTTATCGTGAGTCCACATCACAAATAGAATTAACATCTCGGACTTTTTATTCTTATGCTAAAAAATAACTGCAGCGAGCCGATATCCCTCGTTCCTAGTTCTATCTCTCGAACAATATTTCTCTTGACGTATCATCCGTATGTATTCTGGCATTTGCAACTCGCAATTGCGGATCCTGATTCCTTTTTAATCAATCTCATATTCCTGCTGGCTCGACCACGTACTGGAGCTGCATCGCGTAATTTAGTTGGACGCGCAACGAGCTTTAAAAACTAACTAGGTCAGTACGTGCAAACAACGCTGATTTAGAGGAAAAAAATATTAGAGAATGAAGTGATGTAAACTATTGTGAATTTTCGTACACGTAAACAATATAAATAATGGAAAATAAATGCGGGATAAAATACAATTTTGCATTCGGGAAAGCATATTAAAAAAAATAATAATTAAAGTAGGCGATCGGTATAAAGAGTATATACAAATAATAGCATAAAGTGGCGCTTAATCTTTAAAGAAATCGGAGAAGTTGTTTTAATAAAGTACATTTTATCTTTCTGGGAGTTACCGGAAGTTCGTGCGTAAAATGAGGCGTCTATTAAATTGCAATATGGGGAGAAAGACTTCACTACCTTAAGCCAGCGCTTAAATGTGTTTACCTGCGGCAACTTCTAGGTGCACGGATCAACTCATGCAGACTAAGAAGGGAGTTAAATTCAGCACGTGCACGACGTTGCTCTTTGACGAGTGATCGTCAAAGGAAAGACGTAAGAGAGGTTCGCAATTCACCCGTTGGGCCTTCGTAAGCCTTCATTGCGCTTTGTAAGCCGCTCTAACTTTAGTTGATATCCGCCGCCAACAAAGCATTTCGCGCGTATCCCATTCGGAGAATTCGACGAAATTGCAATTGGGCCGAGAGATCTCTTTCCTTCGTCGCGTATATATGTATCTGACTCGCAAGCACGGATAAACTTAATTTAATTATTATGCTTCATCAAAAGAGACTAGCACACGATAGAACTGAGGTATTTAAGGTTTAAGCATATTTTAAATAGAAAACATTTTCCAGACATACACAAACTATAAGAGAATTTGTTTTAAAAGAAAACGACTCCGTCATAGCTGCAGTAGAAAATAAATATCGTCGCAGATATAATTCTTTTTGTTCCTTTTAAAATAGCAATGCCATATAATCAAGTAATCTAAATCTCGATTAAACGTTAGATAGAGATGACAAAGTTCATTCGATTCGTTTCTTTGCGAATCCTAAGCTTCTAATGTCCCGGACCGTAGTGAGAATGCTGAGTTCATCTGTCGACTCCCGTGGGGCGCATCCTGCGAGAGGATGTAGAAGGGAGGGTGGTTTTTGATAAAAAGTGTCATTTAACGGACCGTAGTGGCGCACCGTGCCCATAAACTCACTCTCGCGTCTTGCCAAGATTCGTGGCTGCACAATGACGCTCACGAACGCATTCATCGGGGTTCCCTCCGCGGAAGTTCCACCCCGCCGGAAACTGCTACGTCGCGCAAAATGCCATGTCGCAGCTCCGACAACCACCTCATGGCAATCATTCACAATATCGTCGGGTTGTCACGTGAAAACAAATTACTGAGATATGATTTATCGTCACGTAGAATGTTGTAATAATTATCGCGCGGATCTCGCGGTTTGTAATAATTAATTGCGACAAGGCGACAGTATGCGTGCAGGTTAACCAGTGGTCGGATAAGAAAGAATATTGACTATTTTTCTCTGTACAACGCGTTTAATGTCTAGATGAATGTTACCGTTGCAGTGTGCAATATTTTTTCAGGATTTAGATTATCGTTGCAACGTTTACTCGATATATTACGGAAGCGAAACATACGATACGCATACGTTCAGATCTGGATGCTAAATCGTAATGCAATAATCACAATGCTGGTGGAAAACTAATACTGACATAATTGCGTCTAATTAATTTCGCACACAAATGAATATCAGTGGCGTGCGCTGCATTAACTATTAGTAAAGTAAATAAACCTGAATACGGAAGTTCCGCACACATAATGACAAACGGCAACGGCTTATTACTAATCCTATGCGTGCACGCGGTTGGGCTAATTACGTAATCGTATTTATCTTTTCACGATTCTATTAAATGACGCAACAGAGAGAAATCGCCTTATCCGAATTCACTGCATAGCTATTCAAATAGTAATACATGTCAAATCATTATCGCGCGCTTAATTTTTTAAATAAAAGCATTAAAGTAAAAAGTTTTAATTACACAAACGTAGAAATATGTAAAAATTTCACCAAGTATGTATTTTAAAGAAACTGCATATAATAATTTATAACAATTATGCATATTATTTTGAACACGTAATTATGCGTTGAATCTTCTATGGGTTAAATTGTTAAATAAATTCAAGTTAATTAACGATCGAAATAGAGTCACTAATTAAAACGTTTCGTTATAAATGCATACAAAGAATGCTATTGTATCCTTTGTATGCATTTATAACGAAAATTGTTTTCAATTTGCGATATAAAGTGACACAGTGATGTGTTTTACGGGATGTATATAACGAGAAAGTAAACGTTCGTCATTGCTGTTTTACGGGTTTCGCAATTTAGAATCATGACGCGATACATTCGCAAATAACAGCCCATTATTGTCGGATGTAAAACTACGCGTGCGTTAATAATTACTCGCATAATTTCGGCAGCGATTTTGCGAGGCCCATCCCCCTCCCCCCCTCTCCACGATTTAATCGCCGCTTATATTATTTATAGCGTGCCATTATATAGTTTCTGCGGTAAATTGCGTCGCTGCGTGATTGCGTGCGACAAATCTCGCGGCACATTGACTTGAACATGAGTGATTTGGAGTGACGATTTCGCCGGCGCATTCGCGGTTTCAGCCGCGCGTTTTCCGCGTAAATCTCTGCATAACGCGAATGCTTAAATCACGCTTCGTAATCATCGCTGCGACCATTACGAGCACGACTGTTCGTATACTGTGGTTGGGGCTCGCTATCTAAAAACGGCTCGCGTGACTACTCCAATTTTTCGTCGGCACACAATAATTGACTATAGCCTCCAGGAGAAATAGAGAATACGAAAACAAAGTTTGCATTCTTCATTTTTCTCGATATTGAGTTAGGAATATAGTTTTATTCTTACATGTATATTAAACATTATTTCTCACAGACAAAACATGTCCAGCAAAAACAAATGATTAATATCTTAAATTTAATTTTGGAATAAAAAAAATGGAAATATTTTACGGACAAATTTTCTTTTTATATAAGAATTTCTCGGAAGCCTACATTTTTTCCAATTTTTCACAAATCATAAAAAATAGAAAATTTAAATGTGTATTTCGCACTTTCTTCTGTGTGCACATTTAGTTAAATCTTTTAAAAATAACCATTTGGAATTAAAATAAAGTAACAGAAACTGACTTTATTGTACGCATTCTCGGGTTTTTTCAGTTGAGACTTGTAGAGTGCCCGGTAAATCGCTGTAAATGAAAGTAATTAAACTTTTTACGAGAAGCAGAAACTTAACTTAAAATCCAACTGTGTTCTCGCTGGTGCCGCGAGAATGTCGGCACTGTGAACAATTAAGAATGACATTGGCTTGTCGAGAAAAAATGTCATGTTTCAATTTTAACATCGTTATTCGACAAATTGTTTAATGCTTCGATTACGGTTTTAAAATCGCTTCAAAAAAGTAATTAAATATTTATATTATATTATTATACATTATTCATTACATTATAAAACATAAATATTTTAATGAAATAATAAATTTTTTAATTATTTCTTTAATTAATAGCTAAAAGATTGAAATACTAAATAGTATAAATTCTTCAAACCCCCATAATTATCTATGCTATATTTTTTATTAAACTCTTTTTTTTTAAGTTTACATTTTTACGTTCATATTTTTGTTCATGACAGCTTCGATCGTGCGTTACAGACCGTCAATTTCAGTCAGAGTTAGCGCAGGTTGATTAACACTCGAAACGAGCTCCTACGCAATTTTTTCGGGAAAGCCGAAAGGGTACTCGATTTTTGGAGGCATGATACGGGGGCGCAGGCGAAACGAGAATGGGTGAACTTATACGCGGAAATTGCTGTGGGCACGTAACGAAATTTGTCAGGAGATGAGATTTTCAGCGAGGGCAGTTATGTACGCCGCGAGAATAAATGGGGGCTCGGTGGAAAACGAGTTTTCTGTGGCTGCTAACAATAAAGACAGAAAGAGAGAAAGATAAAAGAAAGGGAGACGGAACCTGTCCGTTCCGCGATGGTGGCAGAGATTCCTGAATAAGTTCTTAAATTTCCGCCAGTGGAGGCGTTCGTGAGCGCAGAATACGAGAGGAGGCGCTCTCTCTCTCTCTCTCTCTCTCTCTCTCTCTCTCCCTCTCTCTCTCCCTCTCTTCATTTTTTTTCTCTTTCTGTTTCGGTTTCGGCTTTCATTCAAGTTCTGATCGGATTGTAAAATGGCCGGATGGCAATTGCTTCCGATCTGCAATAATTAGTAACGATACTACGAGAATGCTAATGAAAGAGAAAGAATCGCTGTATGTCGTACTTTTAAACATTTTAACATAGTTTTAAAAGGAATCCTTTTAAGAAGATACGGAAATTAGACTTAAGTGTTTATACAGATGTTAAATATACTCTATGTATATGTAATAAATATATTATTTAAAAATATTTATCCATTTTATTATTACTTTTATACGTATATTTTTTGAGCTTATACATATTAAACGGAATATAAAATATATTGAAATATTTTAAGAACTATTATTATTTTTATTTATTAGTGAATTAAAAGTGCTAGAGAAAGTAGAAAAATTAATATCACATTTAAAAAAGATATCATGTGTCATGATATCTTTTAAAATCTAATAACTATAAAAAAAACATTGAATTTGTTTAACTTATTGTTAGATTTTTCATTACGAATTTCTTCTCAGGTAGAAATCATTACAGAAATTTCTTTGTTGAGATAAGATGCATAAGAATTAGCAACTTTTGCCTTCGCGCGGAAACTTTACGAAGATTCGTTAATCGATCGTCAAGCACGGTTTAATCATGCGCCGGAATGGCTGTTTGATAATTACCGTTACATACCGTAGGATTTTATTATAAAAGACTAGTTTGTTACACCGATTAGAGAAGAGAGCCAACGACCGAATTAAGGTGCTCCGCTTGATGTTTGTTTTACTTCATAACGGGAGATTTGATGCTTCGTCCGCGTTAATCCTTTATTCCAACATCTTTAATAAGCCTCTAAGAATTAACGGTAAGATGAACGGATCGTGTAAGCGTGGCACACAATACGTTATGCAAGAAGTTACACGTTATAAGGAACGACAACGAAGTTTTTACGGTATAATGCAGTCATTAATAATGTTCTTGTAAAGAACATACCGTCATTATTAAATGTCAACGTTATTTCAATAACGTAAAATGCACCCGTTTTCTTTTCAGAGAAAATTTTACTGAAAATTTTAGCTGTTCCCGAATTTAGGAGCCTAGATGATAACGTCAGAAAAAAATAATCAATCGAGAAACGTTAAACAGATTTTCTTTTATATTTTGTAAATAATATAATCAATTCTCAAGTTTTGTAATCATTTATTAATTAATAATTTATATTTCCCTTGGTATTAGCATTATGCATATAGATTTTTCTTTTCGAATAAGATTAAAAGAGAATTCATCTTTTTTAAAGTAAAAAGAATTCATTTTCGCGTTTCGTAATGGAGGCGTCGGAGGAAGTAAAATTTACTTCACATTTTCACATCAAGCGGACTTTAGTCTTTGTTCAAGAACTCTCGTGGTGAAGCGTCGCCATCGTCAACAAAGACGTTGTATTGTTATGCAAAAGGTAGATACCGTGTATACTCAAAAAAGAGTCGCGCGCTTTAACGTCGTCCTCTCCGTCGAGTTATTAATCAAAGAGTTTTTTCTGAGGTCATTGCATAGATGATCGGCTGAGAGAGAGGGAGAGAAAGAGAGAGAGAGAGAGATGATAATTATTATACCACCTTCAGCCGGTAACCTGGATTTTATTGCGCGAGTGCTTTATTAAATTGATTCGAGGAGGAAAGAGAAAAGATGCGGAAATTCTTGCACGAGCATATCACGCCATTCAGAAACTCCATTCGCTTAAAATTGCACTGTCTCGCGCAATTTGCCTCATGAATGTGCGAGCGGCGAAGTGTCTGACCCGCTTAAAACGGGAACTCGAATTTTTTTTTTCCATGCAAAACCGACGGCTCTAGGTATTTCGCTGAAGGATGACAGAATGTCGATAATGAAAAATCGAAGATAGAACGGACCTTATAAATTTATCAGTGTCTTACAAAATTGATATTTGTACAGTAACGATAATCCTGGAAAAATATGTATTAATTTCGTGCCGATTTTGTGAATATTACCAATAACGATAAATATTACAGAGAAATATTCCAAGAAATATTTAGATTCCAAATAATTCGAAATTCTCAGATAAAGATTTCGTATCGTTTTGTTTTGAATTTTGTTTAAATAATCAAATTTTAATTTTAATCTCGCCAACTTTTATTTAGCAATGCTATTTTAAAACCAATGACATTTTTTACAAGAAGCGCGACTAATACAGAATATATTGTAAAACTTAGGAACAAATTCTTGCCAGCGGAATTGAAATTTACACGATTCTTCGTAGGAGTCAAAAAGATCGAGGTCAACACCGTACGAAATTTCCGATATGAAAAAGGAAAGGTTATACTTAGATATTAAACTGGGAAACTTAAAATTCCGTAACTTATCTTCAATATTACAACAGGAAGATAACTTCTACGTTATTATCGCGATGCTTAAACGGCACATTATCTTGAGAAAAGTAAATGTCTTGGATTTAGAATTTATTAGAATTTAGAACCTACGTATTATTAAGTTAAATTTCTCTGATTAACAAAGAGTGGCCCTTGTGTGCAGGTATTATTGTATTAGTAATATTTTATACAGGAATTATATTTTTCGGATCGCATCTTCCGATTGGGAAACAGGAAACTGCAGTGCTGAAACAATACCGCCACTCGATTCGTTTACTTTAGCTTTACTTATTGCTTTATTTATTTGCTTTACTTAGCTTTATTTATTTCATAGCGTATTTCCTTTTTCAGCCGTGGCAGAAAATTCCCAACTGATAGCGCGCCGCACATTTTCTGATTAAGAGAAAGAGCGCGGCTGGCGATACGCTATCCGATATGATATTTTATTTCGGCGCCTTTTTTCAGACATCGATTTCAGATAGAAAGAACGGAGCTCTTTTTTTTCTCGCATGCAACGAAATGCTTTTAACTCGAAAGATGCGTTTAGCGATACGCCGATAGAAGACGATGTTCTCAATTTCGCTGAAAAGTCAGAGATTACGATCTGATATTCTTACAAGAGAGAGGCACAATTATTATGAGGAAGAGAGAAAGGCCTTCCGTTTCGCAGTACTTCGCAAGACTTCCTTATATTATTGCGTCGACTTCAACTTTGCGTTGCATTCTGCGTAGGAACTCGGAGGAACCAATGCAAAAAACGGAAATGCTTCGAGTATCTCGCGACCTATTTTCCATTAACTCTCTAAATGGAATTTTTCTTCAAACTTTTCTACGAAGAAGATAAGATATAAAGATAGATAACGTCAAAAATTTCCGTTGAAGAACATTTCAGAAACATACTCGTATATATCTCCATTTGTTTCGAAGAAAAGGAAAAACTGTCTTAAATGCATCTCGCAGGAAGTTCTCTCAACTGCCTCCGGTAAATACGTCAGTGCTACGTTTAATTAATGTCATCAATGAATAAATGTTAAATAGCAACGATAGTCCTAATATAGATATTTCTGTGTTTACTGTTCGGAAATCACTCGAAAGAACCAAATTAATAACGAAAATCGTATTAATAAAAATATAAAGCGAGAAGAGTATCTACTAGCTCGATCTTCTAGCACAAATATTCATCGTATTGATATATCTACGATACAGATCTGCGCGTTGACGATATATTTCTCGCATCTTGCGCGACGATATATTTCTCGCATCTTCTTTCGGGCTTGTCAGAATAATTTCCGCCGACTGACTGAGATATTCATCCCCGTTCTCACCCTGCGCGATGTCGCCCGTCGATCGCTGATTACTCTTTGTACCATTTCCGACACCTGGCTGAATGACGGCCGATCGGCAATGAAGACGCGCTAGCGCCCATAGGCCCCGCGGAATTCGCGCTCCTTTGTTGCAATTTTTATGCTGATCCGTCGATGGATGGGGCTCGTCGCGGCGGCCGCTTTGCATGTTACGTGGAATCTCTTCTTGTCATCCGCCCCGTCACCATCTCCCCCCCGCCCCTAGCACTTCCGAACTACGGGTGAGGTGCACTTGACTATGATGAGACCGGCTTTATGCTACAGCCCCGGCATAAAGACTTCTACGGAGCGTGACTTGATTCTACGATGTCTTCAACGACTCGGTTGTACGGGCGTGCAATGAACTCAACGGAGATTTAAACTTTTGTAGATGCTACCGCGCTGCTACCGCGATACACGAATTATTGTCGGCGAAGTCTGAGATGCGGTCGATTTCGTAGCCGATCTCTATATTGAGAGTTCGAAAGAACGTGATCGGCTGTCGCTTCGTAGATGCCGAAGTGAATCGCACGGCGCGTAAGTACTTACGTAACAAATGTAAATAAATATGTTTCCGTTAGTCGCTACGTCTCGAAAAGACACGTTTATGACGAAGAAACCGACTTTCCGTCACGTTTATATCCCAAAGCCGCCTTCAGAGCGTGACTGGATTTTATGATGTTGAACGATTCGGGTCAACTTACACCAGGCAATTTAAACTTCCGTGCTATGCAGCACGTTGCACCGCAAAATAATATCGTGTTTTGTAACAAATAAGCGGATACCTGTTAACTCAACTTTGTATTGTTTCAATTTCATAGATAAATTCGCCTCAAATTTTAAATACAATTTTAGTTTGGGCGCAAAATCTTGCAAATGGCAATAAAATATTGAAAAATATTACCGTAGAAATCATAAAATTCTATAAAGATAAAAAAGAATTTCGAAGTAAATTTAAAAAATAAGTCATTTTTGGTGAAAAACCATTTTTGGCAGATATATTAACGGTATATTTTTTGGAAAAGTTATTAATAAATAAATTGCTCTCGATTTGTAATTGTATAGGTGTGTCTAAAGCAGTTTGATAGTCGTGAGAATGTGTGTGTGACAGTCGAGCGAGAATCGGAGCAATAACTATAGTTATTTCATAAAACGGAAATAAGAGCACGTACTTGTATTTTTCGAAGATCCGTTGCCATTTGCAACGCCGAAAAAGGCGAGTTTACAGCCCGAAGATGAACTTTATGCGGTACTTATATCATAAAGGCGCCTTCAGGGCGTGACTGGATTTTACGACGGCAAACGACGCGGGTTAAGTTACAACTTCGATGAAGTACGGAAATACGTTGCATGCTACGATCGAGTTACTATACAATAAATAAGTTGCCGCAACCTATATACTTCTTAAAAAGCTAGTTGCCTGGCATCAACATGTTTTTCTTGTCGCCTAATCTAATTATTGCTTTCGCGTGCAATCTTGCGCTGTTTTAACGATGTAAACCGCAACTATTGTATGTGCGGCGAAAAGACTTTTTTCTTCTAAACAAAACATCGGTTAGCCGCTTTGTTTAACTTGTTGACAACCGATGATGCACACATACATACACGGAATGGTTTTCTTTTTATAATTCTATTGTGTAAAGTACTATTATTATTAGAAAATATAGAGCATATTGCCAGCTTTATTCTAGCTGCGCTCTTTCCCCATTTTCTCACAGTGCGCTGAATGATTTATTCTTTAATATCTCGATGTCACGCGGGGTCTTCGATTTCAATAAATCCTTGTATACGCGAGCGGCTGCCTAGCGCGATATCAAATTTTCGGGCTACTCGCGAAAATAAACGGGAATCGGCGGCGTGAGTAAACGTAATTTGACGATTCAATGCACCTTCAGCGCTTGCATATAAAGTATATGCACGTAGTATATCCGCGCAGCCGAGTGTACGGAATGCAGTCACCTGTTATCGACGTAGCGGGGTAGCTATGCAGTCGGTTAGCGGAACTATCGTCAACCTTTCCTCTCCATTCTTCTTGCGATTTCAGAGCGGAAGCATTCTGGAATATCAAAGTTTCAACCAGTCGCGTCGGAACGTCGTTCATTTCACGCCATGAAGAAGAGATCGATTCAGCAGAGCGCGCGATGACCCGAGAGTTCTTGTTTGCAACGCGACGCGATGACGAACTATTTACCTCCGATCTCACGTGTAAAACCTCAGCGACTAATTAAGAGATTGAGATATTCGGAAACGTTCACTGATTATATGCTCCGCTAATTTATTATAAATTTGAGATCAAGATAATTTTAATAAAACGTTAAAATTCTCCCCCCCCCCTCTCTCTCTCTCTCTCATCTTTAATATTTAATGAGATCTTCCTTTAAAGACCAACTTTTGCGCTTCTCGTGAAAGAAGATATCTGAGATACCAGATAAATGCTTAATACTTACGCAATAATTCAGACAATTTATCGAGTAATTCACGCACTTTTATGCGATTATTACGAATAATATTAGGAATACTTTTTACCAACCATAAAAATATGCAAAACAAAGTTCATTAATAGTTGATGATCCGTTCAAATATGCTGATAAGTTTAAAGAATGCAGATACTTTCACAGTATATAACAAGATTATCCGATAAATAACTAAGCTTAACTACTGTGTACCACACAATGCCAGAAACTTGCCTTCATCCAACAATAAGTCAAAATCCCCGAGCGACGGGTCCGCGAAATTTCCCGGTCGCCGTATAAATACTAATTCGTCCCGGCAGAGAATACATTGTGTACGCACATGTACTACATACAGGTCGCGTACGACGTATCTGCTTCGACACTATGCGGTGACGGGAGTCAGCCGGTCACGAAACTGCCACGAGAAGCTGCGCTAATCCCTCCCGCGTTCCTCCTCGAGGTGGCATGTCACTCGCCTCGACATCTCTCCTCTCGCACGCTTTCCGGGACCGAGTTTCGGCAACTCAGTTTGCAGCCTTTGTGTGTTACGGAACGGCAACGACGGCACGGACCTCTCGTCTCTTACGTTGTCGCCTCGACCCTTCGCGCCCTTTCATGTCCACCGCCACGAAACTGGATTTTAACGAGGCTAAATCTCCGAGTATGGTCGCTGACCTATATAATTCCTATACAATTCCTGTCGATATATATGCGCCATATGCAGTGCCAGGAATACAGAGGAGCGATTTTAGCTTATTTGTAATATTGCATCGCATTCTGATCGAAATGACAGAGCAAAGTATTCTTGAGGAATTGAACGACGACAAGTTTTTGATAAAAAGCTCCAATAAAAATTGTGTTTGATTACAGCCGCTTTTCCTTGCAACTTTGTTGCGCAAATTAGTCTATACACGAATTGATATTAAAAAAAAAAAAACAGCCTATCTCTCATTCGCTCCAATAAATATGCACTATGTGACAATAGTTCATTCAACTCTCCGTGCTTTCAGAGCGATCTAAAAAATTTTCGGTATACGTCCACGGGATACAATCAGCTGATGGCCGCAGTCTTGTCAACACGCGTTTGACCGACCGAGATCTATTGTGTGCATGCTTTCAAGTCGATCAAATAAATTTACTCTCGGCTCGTTGTGGATTCTCTTATATCGTCTCTGTCCCCCCTTTCCCTCAGTCTTTTTTTTTTTAATTCTCACAATACCAGAGCGGTTCATCGAATGTTCACAACGCACTGTTGACAATTGCACACGCGCGAATACGATAGAGAGCTCGGCGGTATTTAGCACTCCGGACCGCACTCGACGGAAACGAGTGCGGAGAAGCGGGCATCCGATTGCTGTTTGGCGAGAATTATACGAGAACCGCTAAATACATCCACCTTCATTTCGGCACGGGGGTGTAGCACGAGCGGTGCGAATAAAAGCCACGTAAACAAAACCGTTGCCGCGCCGCGAGCCGCGAGCCGCGGCGGGGGTCCACCGCGGCGATCCCAATTTCTGCGCTCGAGAGCAAATATTGGAGCCCGACGCCCTGGCACGTGCGGCGCGTGTCAAAACACGCGTGCGCATTCAATTAAAATCCACCACCGCTGGCGAAAGCGGGCGAGCCGGGTTTTTTCTGTACGCGACCGCAATGTTTGAGCTTGTCTGCCGCTTACGCACGCTCGAGTTAAGTCGAGTGCGGATATTGGCGAACAGCAAATAATAGGAGTTGTAAGACGATGCATATATGATGTGTTTACTTAAAAAAAAAAAAATTGCGCAATTTCCAACAAATTTTTTAGCGATAAGCGATAATCGACATTTCTTCAAGACACTTTGAAGTTCAGAATAGATTGATGTCGAGAATTACTTACAATTAGAGCTTACTTGGAGTATTCTGTATAAAGATAATCATGCTATTCGCATTTTTTTCATCTCAAGCAATCGTTGAATTTTTAATAGAAACGAGACCTCCAACTTTTCTTAAATAAGAATTTCGCATCAAATGGTCAATTACAACAGGTTTAGTATTACAATTGCATTTCCAGATAATGTGCAGGGAATAGCTTGCCTTCGTAAAGAAACGTTCGTGGCAAACGAGCAGACGCTGCAGACGAACAGACGCGGAATCCCACCAAATGTTCCCGGGAGTTAATAAAAGGCCGATTCGCCGAAGAAGAAGCTACCTGAATTTCGCACGGTAGCGTTATACGGACTTGATTGTATCCCCTCCCCCAAAGAAGGAAATTGTAAGAACTCTCGACTACGGGGCGGAACAAGCGGGCGAAGTCGACGAAACTTCTTGCTCGTCGATAACTCCAGTTAGAGGCCGCGGTAGGGTATTAACGACCGGTAAGCCGATAAGATGGCTTATGAAGAGAAGAAAGAATTTTCGGATATTGTCCCTCTCTTCCTCTCGTCTTATTCCACCTTCTCCATTATCTTCCAAAAGGAGTCCACGGCGATATGAATTGGGCGTATTGTGTACACAACATCGGATATATATGCACATGCAAACACATACACACGAAGCTGAACCAATCGTTTTCCGCACATAGCAATCCGCAATAGCGTCCTGTTTACCGTCCTCGCGGTATTCCCCGAGCGAAAAACTTAAGCCCTGTTTACAGTGTCGATCTAATGCGAAGGCACAGAAGGGGGGAAAATCTAATAATGGGAGAAAAAGATGTCAGATTAACTCTGAAGAGTTACTAACTATCGCTAGACAGCTACATTATTCGTGTGTCTTGTATATCCTCCCCTGTCTTCTTTGTTTTTAACGATGACAAAGTAATCCTCGTGCGTTGCGCGCGACAGAGGGGATTTCCTCGATTGATAAACGCCAAGTGAAAACGTAAGGGAGATTTGTTGACTCGACTGTAATAATTTCAACAACGTTTCGGACTATTTGTCGGAAAACTATATTTAAATCTTGATAGTTTGTAGGAAAAATTAATTTACTGAGAATCCGATTTTATCTCCTTTACAGTTTTCGCATATCTTATTGTTTTTTTATGAGTTTGCCGTTCTTGTCACTTTAAACTTGTCTGTTTTAATGTGTCAAAAAAATATATTAAATTTATTATTATTTATTATTATTTATAGACTTGTATATAAATCGAAAATTTATGCAAGTATCAATTATCGTGTTGTTTTATCAGTGGTGAAACTTTCGAAAGTTTTAAATTAAACCGATATCGAATCAAAATGGACTGGTCAATATCAATAAAATCAAAGTGCTTCTCGGTTTTTTTTAATCCAGATGATATAAATCCGAAAGCTTCGCATGCATTCACTCTGAACGAGGCGCGAATTCCACGCTGATGCATACCAATTCAAAGTGATCGGTCGCGGATTCCGTTTACGAGTGTAGCGACGCAAAGTCATTTGCCAAGATTCGACGCGCGCCATTGTCCGATTCGAAATTCCGGGCATTATCCCGTGGGCCACTGCCGGAATTTCACGGTATCGTCGTCGAATTTCCGGCGTGCACGCCCAGACTTGCACCAGCGTAACTAATTCGAGGAAGAATTCTATCGAGCTGTGCCAATGCTTTCTAAAGAGACTCCAGGAGTGTCGATTGTCTTGCGGCACAATGGCGCCCGGAAGTTTCACCGATTGTCCGTTGTCGGTTTGTTCCGTCGGGCCGATGCCTCGTCATTCGCGAGCTTCCGCGTGTGAGAGAGTCGAAATAATTAAAGGTACCAAATCGTAACCGGAACATAAAAAAGATCTACCCTGATGTAGAACAACTGGGGGGGGGGGGAAATATCTAATTATAATACAGATATTAATACTTGAATATTTTATCGGCATATTAAATATTGACACGCGGTACTTTGCCAACCGACTCTTTCTCGCGCAAACATATTTCATGCGTTTTAACAAGAAATCGTTGCAGCTGCAGTTGTGTTATTTGCGCTCGTATGCAAAGTACATGCGTTGTGCATTGCGAATGCAGTGCTTATTAACGTTAATAAGTAATGGCACGACAAATATTTAACACAGTGGCACTCCGCGTGAAAATGAGCATAAATAACTATTAGAAGGTTATCTGCTAGATATGATTTTACGTACTCAACCGAAATTTCGGAATACATTCGCTATTGAAACGACAGCTACGCGTATCTTTTTTTTTCCCCCGCGCATTCTGTATTCAGCGATGCATTTCCCTCTTCCAGCTTTGTAAAATCCGCAATTTTTATTCCCACGAAAAGTACGCTTGGAAAATAGTCGTTCTCGCAAAATAAAGAATCCAACGCATTCTCGCGTCCCTCGCGAAAGAGAAACGTTATTCGGATATAAACGAAAAAATACAAAAAAAGTGCATAGGAAAACGCGCATGGGAGCAAAGCAATATAACGGTTTTTTTTTGCTGACTGACCGCAAAACTTTCTTTTCCTATTTACATTACAACGATAACTTTTGAAGTTATCTCAGCGCGGCAGTGATTCCGTGTTAGTTCTGCGTGATGAATCAAATGCTCTGTTTTATATTACTATCACGAAGGATAACAATCTCCTAAAAAAAATTAATGTTTTATTATATGCGTGATGTTGGATTATATAATTTTAATGACTATATTTATGTACGTGTGATGTATGTATCAGAATATATAAAATGTATCAGAATATTTATAAAGTCAAAGCTTACGGTTACAACACGTACATTAACGTCGCTTTTACTTTGAATCTCGTAATCTACTAAATCTGAATAATTGAGGCTGTCGGTAGTTTTTATCGAATTACCCGAAAATGTGATAATAAAAATTGCACGCTTGTTTCGTTCACGCCAGAATAAAGCGTAGAATTCTCGCCGCCTTTGTCGTATTTTCCTAGCAATTGGCCAGTTCGCATAGTCGATACGAGGCAGGGAATCGGCGTGCGATTTGTCGCGGAAGCAACGGGCCGAGAAAGGTCCATTTTGCTCCGAAAGCGGCGTTTAAGAGCGAAATGTTGCACGAAATGGCAGTCGGGGTCGGAAATCGAAGCTTGATTGTCGTGGCCGGACAATATGCCCGGTAGAAGCATCCTCAAGAGAAATGGCGAAATGGCTGCTGTTCTCGCTCGCATGACGCGGTTTAGACATAACGCCTTCAGGTCGCTGTTAATGCTCTTATAGCTAGTACGACTGGCAATTTCATATACAAAGTTCGATAAAAGCTTTTCAATGTAAATAGCAGAATGTACGTTGTTAAATAATAATGTCGAACTAATCACGGCCATGATAAATATTTTTAATTACGTTAGATATTTATGTCAGATCGATGTATAAAATTTTAATCTTAATTATTATGCGATCTTTTTTAATTACTCATATATATATTTGTTTTTCAAAATGTATTAATTTAATAAATAGCTATAAGAAATTTAAATAATTCTAATATTTTCGATGTCTACGTTGATGTCGTTAAAAGAATATGATTGGTTAATAATAATTTTATTTAACAATAACCTGATCAATAGAATGTTTGTTAAACATAATTTTTGATACTAATGAAAACAACATAATAGATCAATTACTTTATCCACTGTTTATATTTGTGTGCTTATATTTGCCGTGTCTGATTAATATTGTGTTTTACTACTGACAATATACGCAATTATTGCGCGAAATTTTGTAGATTCTGGGTTATAATCACGGTTCTAATAAAGATTATTCTCATTTTCACGCTTAGCAAGTTTGAATATTAAGCAATGCTATCATCCGAAGAGTGTGCAACATCGTAAAATTAGTTATTAAAAATTCAGCAGGTTCTCCCGGGATACCGCGAGCCTTTCCCCGCTTTCTTATTAAGACGACAACTCAGTCGTTAATAATCCTTTCCTCGTGGTTATCGCCGTGAAGCGTGACAATGCAAGTCGGAACTTGGACTCGCTCAACGAAACGAGTCTGCGAAAATAACAGCGAATTAACGGTCTTTGATGCGGTTTCGGGAGGTGGTCTACGAAGAGGAGGAGTTACGGGCGGCGTAGTCCGCAACCGGGAAAAAGTTTGCCGCGAAAGTTTTCGACGTGGGAAGTTATCTGCTACAAGATATTACAGTCATGCAGTCGGTATTGCCGAGCTTTACGAAAGATATTTTTTTTCCCTCCCCGAGCGTCGTGCATTTTTCACGCGAGAGCGTTGGAGAAATCGCGATCTTCAAAGTGCTTCAAAACTTGGTCACGGGTGACGGGTATAAAGTGCGCTCATTAATAAGTGACATTGATCCTTCTGAGGTTGGAAAATGAATGAGCGGCAAGGTTCTATCACGTTCTTCAATAATGGCAATGCAGTTATATTTAACACTGGACCTAGGCTCTCGCTAATGCGCCCGTCACTATAATTGTATTTTATAATTCTTGCGCGATTAATTCCGAAACGTCATCTTTCTTTTTAACATCCATTGTATTAATAAAAACAAAGGTTCAAAGTTTTTATTAAATAATTCATTAAATAGCTTAGCAGAATGAAAAATATAAAGACAGCATGTTCGGCTGGAATTTCTAATAAATTATCAACGAGATTGATTTATTCAATAATGTGGAATTAATTTCGTCGAGATTTTATTAAAAATTTCAACGTTGATCAAGAGGATTTTATTAATCCATTACTTCTCTTTTTACCATTGTTATTTGCTTAGAATTTTTTTATGTCGATTAAGTATATTGTAAATTCTATTGGAGCGCATTTCAGATGAACACACATTAAAGGGACACAAAATTCTTTGATTAGAGAGAAGACATTCGCATTTCACGTTCGCCATGGCGTATAGTTCACTTGAAATTCCCGCATATAAAGATATTATCTCGCAGCACGAGCGTTCTTGCCATCAGATATAGAAGTTCACCGAGTGCTGTTCCACTTTGCACGCGAGCGTTCTACTTTGCATATCAACTTCGGCGCGCAGGGATGAAGAGTTAAACCGACTCGTTCGCGGAGGAGTGAGCATTTCCGCATAAATGTCGAAAGGTCTCGCGAATTTATTCTCGCACGTTATCCCTTGGGGAAAATACCAACGCTTAATTCCATGGTGAAGCGAAAAAAAGGGCACTGCAACGCAAGAAATAATCCAGCGGAATTAATCTTTAAATTCGCCATATCGGTTTGTGGGACGATTTCCAGCGACTCCTACCTACTTTATTCTTTCATTTTTATTATTACTGAATGCCATTTCACCGTAAGCTTGCGAATCTCGATACCGTTGATTAATAGTATTACGAATACTTTTGTGTCCTTCGTGCGAGTATAAAAAGGATAAAGAAATGAATCAATGGAACATCGCGAGTCGAACGTTACTTCGGCGTTTACGATTGGTTTTTACGAGAAACGTGTGCGCAAGATTGTGAATAAGCTATTGATTGAGTTAAAGTATCGTATATACTAAATACAGTCGGAGGTAAAACGTATATCGACGAAGCGCGAAGTAGTAGGACGAGCGGTCAGGAAAATGGAATTTGCGATACTTGTTGAGCGACGCTCGCGTCGCATTGGCTGGTTTTAACCGTTTCACAAACCACCCGCATCGATGGATCATTATTCGACGTTGATTTCTTCCGTGTCGCGTGTGCGGGTTTATTTGATTTCGCTGATTGCCGTTCGGTGATTCCGCGCCGCGCCGGCCGTAACATCACTGCTCTCCATATCGACGAACAATCTATAATGATTCGCGCGCTATCTTGTTTTTTACGTGTATGCCGATGTAACGAGCGCGCCTACGTTAAAAAAGATTTACCCCAGGCATGAATATATATTCCGCGGAACGCGTAGATGCACTCAATATTATTAATGATGACGGTAATAATGTTACTACTGACCATATACACGAATCGGTTATTCAGAAGCAAATTAACATATGTTATTAATCAGAGGCTTTTCAATTATATCGCGTAAACGATTACAAATCAACGAGTGTTTTTCGAGACAGAAATGATAAAGTAAACGTTAATTAAGAGGTTGGTTGTTGTTTTCGCTACAAATCAAAGCTCTTTATTAATTATTTAAATTGCCGCTGTTTACCTTAGAATCGTCGGAAAAATATTATATGTTGTGGAAGATGAGAGAGAGAGAGAGAGAGGGAGAAATAGCGCAAATGCCGAAAGAATTTCGCTGTTTTCATCGAGAATGTCCAGTCCATGCATGGCGAATGTCCTCCCTCTCGCCGCTTCTCTCCCTTCAAACGAGTCTCGAAATATAAATATTTGCAAACGAGACTTCGCCTAGCATCAAACATTCGCCACATCGGAAATTTTTACGCCAGCATCACGACGTTTATTCGCGTTTCTCCTCTCTTTCTCCTCCGTACAAACTCGGTTTTCATTTTTTTTTACGAAAAAAATCGATTATTTTAATCTCGCTGTATTTCTTCCCGGAAAACCGCGTGATAAATTTAAAAAGCGATTTAAAATGCATTTAAAAGTATGCGAAGTAATATTATATTTCGAGAATCGGTTACGGTTCGGATATGTATCGATTTCGTGCTTTATGGACGATCGTAAGTAATAATTCTTGTACATGTTATGTGTAAATATATATGTAATGTGTAAATGTGTGCAAGCAATATCTCGATAGGTAGAATCACATTTTATGTGGGTCAAGAATGTAGCTGGCGCGTAAAATCCACAGCAAATGGAAACTATAAGTCGGTCGCGACGTAATTTCATATATGATAGTTACGACTGTGCGGCGAAGAAACAATGAGAAGGAAATGATTTAAGAGACCAGATACGACGAAAATACATTGAAATAATAGCTGCCTGGCTAAAAGTGTTTCGATTTTCAAATTCTTTCTATCATAAAAACAATAATCGACAATGTTTCATTGTTATGTCAAATTTTTAAAGTATCATCGACTTGCACGTTGTCTTATCAGAGTCTCAGTTTTCAAAGCGCCGCGACAATTTATTTTCAAGGAGAAAGATATTGCTTCTCAGACGCGAAGGGAAAGAGATGCTCAAGAAAAAAAATTAAATCTTGAGTATAACATCGTAAAAGTGTATAACATCGTAAAAAGAATGTATATGTATATATATAAATATCTTTTTGCACGTTTAATGTTCTGTGAATAATTATTTTAAAAAATAATATATAATTATTTTTCACAATTAAAAAAGCACAGGGTGAAACATTTTTTACAGAAAGGTCCGCAATGATATTCGCTATTTTTCTTCGTATAAACACTAGAAATGGCTGTTTATTCGCTCAGTTATGTTCAAGATCGCGACGCATGAAATTTAATAAATGTATTTTCCTACGAAAGGAAATCCAATGTCGCCTTCGCCATGCGGTACTTTAGGGCGCATTCCAATTTACCGTCCGCCACCCCGTAATTTTCTCTGTGTGACTGTTATACCGCATTTATCGACATGCCGTAGTATAGCTCATCCTTCGGTTGATTTCTAGCGCTTTCACATCGGCGACTTTCATCGGGAACGGCAGTAACCCGGATGACCTGAGTCTCTGATACTGCGGTTAGAGGGTCTCTCTCGCTCTTTCTCTCTCTCCCTTCCTCCCTCTCTCGCCCTACGCCTTCTCTGTTAGTCCGATATTGTAGGAAACGCAAAGAAAACACCATCTATCCTACCGGGATCCTTGAAGAATGCCGAGCCTGCGCGATGGCGCATAAAGTCGATCGGTTCGCCTGGCGAGAAAATAACTCAATATTTCGACGTTGCAGCCGCGCCGCGATGCAGTTCAAAAACAGTGTTAGAAATGGATTCGTCAAACTTATTTAGCTCAACTCGATAATGAAGGATGATAGTTGAGGCGAATGAGAGATCGATACAATTTTACCGTGGATACGAATAATGATGAGTCAGAATTTTATCGATCAATCTCGGATTTCCAGAGTGAATAATGGCATACATTCATAATACAGGATGTTTAACAATAAAACGCATTTGGCGTGATTAAGGCAATACTCCTGATTAAAAACAATAATTTTCGAAATACTAGAATTTAGCCGACACACTTTGCAATTTCTAAAGTTCTGAAATAACTTGGTATGTCTTAGTAATTTTATTGGAAAATTTTATGCTTTAACTTGAAACTCCGTTCAAATATATACGAACTTTGAGTTAATTAAAAAAATAAAATTTTATTATACATTTGCACCTTTTAAAGAACAACTCGTTAAAATCTTTCTTCATTTTTTTAATCAATTACAATTCAAAGCTATTTGTTATCCTTGACATTTTTATTGAGAAAAATATCACTTAACATTTTTCAACAAAGAAAAAATTGCCGCGATATTATTAATATGTACGATAATCTTTATAGAAGTAGTCTAAAATAAAATCTGATTTTAATAACACTGAGAGATAGCATTCGTTAAAATAAACTACAATAACGACATGTTTACCGAAAAAATTGGCGATATCATTATGTGGCGAACAACAAGACGATACTATCGTCTCACATGTTTCGTCGAGTAAAAGTGAAAAATAGTCGTGGTTAGGAAAAGAGCAAGAGATGGCTACACCCGGTTCTCGTTGCGCGCGAAGGGAGGGGGTTATAAATTGCATTAATGAAGGGGCTATTAATTAACGGCCGGGACAATTAATATTAAAGCGGAGACGCGCCGCTGACGAGGCCTCTTCGTTTCCGTCCCTTGACAGGAGAAACCGACGGCACGAAGCGCGCTGACACACTCTCTGTCATGCACGCGTGTGCCACACAGCTGTAAGCACCAGACACGGAGAAGAGTAAGTTGTTATATCTTTTAATATAACAATTTACAATGCCCACAAGTGAATATACATGTACTGGGGCCCTTCGACTTCTTCATGACCGCGCGAGCTCTTTTTCCGTTGCTCTCGGCTTTTATCACGCTCGGGTTTTCTAGCCAGGGATTCAATTACGGCTTTTACGACAGTTGCCCGTGCTACTTTTTGGACACGTTGACACGAGCTACGAGCTATTTACATTTTCGGATTTCCATACGAAATACTTTCAGCCTTTATTCGATAACGTAATGTATAACTCATATGCTAAAATTTCAAAGCATTTTCTTTGCTCAAAGCTCTTTCCGCCTTTTTATAATATGATTCATTCGTTGATACTCGAAAGTCTCGAAGTATTGTTGCCTCTTTTTCGCGATGCAGATTGATTTTCTCGCTTGGGTCACTTCGTATTGCGAGAGTAACCAATAAGACATGGAAATCATCAGCTAATTTTTTGCTGTTTGGTTTTAAAAATAATTTTTTGCTTTAGTTTTTAAAAAGTTACGAGAGGTTCAATAGCCCAAAATTGAGTAACTTTTTAAAAAAATGAATAAAAAAATTATTCTTAAAAGTAAACAGTAGCACAAAATTAGTAAATAATTTTCATGTCTTATTGGTTATGTTTTAATTTGGCTTATTGTTAGATAGCTTAATATACAGGTAGGTATACATATAAAGCTATCTGTGCCGAATTATCAGAACGAGAGAAAATTCTATTTTCCGTGAAGATATTACATATGTACTATAATAGGCGCAGTTAATTTTTTCGTCGATCAAATTCTAGAGACGAGGCTAAAAGATCGGTGAATATATTACATAAATATGACGTGCATAAACCTGCAATTTTAATATCTCAAGCCGAAGCGAACGTGAAGCTTGATGAAAGTAGAACGTAAATACGGGCGTCGTTATTTAATTTAGAGCGCACCCCTCGTCGTCGCCGGCACTCCCGCGGCCTGATTAATTAAGTACGAAGAAATTACAGAACACCGGGAAATATGTCCTCTCCGCAACTTCGTGACGCTTTTCATAATTTACCGCCCGCGTGATTTCTTCTTGCATGCGTCCTGCTATCCCCGCGGTGCAACCCGCTGCAACTCTCCGGCGAACGACATTGCGAAGAACAATTTAATAGATTCAAATAGACTAATGACATCGTTAACGGACTGCACTTCTAATTTGCTATTTAATTTTAGCAATTTTTACTAACATTGTTATATATAATTTTAAACTTTTTATCAATGAAAGACAAAAGATTTCATTTTGTGTAATTAGTTGAAACTATACATTTCCAATATTAATTAAAAATTATACCATATTGAAAATTTATCATATTGAAAATATGAAATATTGTCATACTGAAAATATTATTAAATACAAAATCAATCGATAAATTCATGGGTAAAAATATGCAGATTATTTGAATATAAATATATTGTTCCTTAATGTTTCAAATTTGCCAGTAAATTCAAATTCATAGATAAATTGAATTTGTAGTTGCAAATATCGTAGTTGCAAATATCGTGATATTTTCGTTTAAGTCCATCACGCGCGAACATACCGCTACGCATATCCGTAAATTAGTTCATAAACCGAGATGAGGAAGGATAATAAATCAGTAGTGAAAATTGGCTGTAAATTTTTCGCGTCATGTCGAACGCGTGTCGAAAGTACATTATAATAAGTGATTTAGCGGAATTATTGCCATTATTACGCGCGGAACTGTTTTACGGTTATCAGCATCGAAATTAACGCCAGTGATGCCATACACCGCCGCCCATTAATATTATTATACCCATTTGTTGTCAGAATAATCGCGAACAAACGAGATCAGGATGGTACGAGTAGAGAAGGAAGGAAGAAGGAAGGGAGGGAGGAAGCCAGATGTTGCCGAACGCGGTTCTCCGATTGATGGCTGATACGTTAATGAACATTCGATCGCCCAATAAAAAACTAGGGCCATTATTGTTTCCGTGCGATTAATGCCGATTTGAATCGTGTGTTTTGCTTTAGCATAGCGCCGATAGCGCGCGATTCAATCAAGTTATATTTTCTTTTCGACGTGAAAATTTCGTCAGCTTTTTACAAACGGCGTATTCTATCTAATTTTTTTTCAATAATGTGCATTAATTTTCGTTGATTGTTATTTCGCCCCAATGTATATGTATTTATTGATTATTTTAATATCGTGTAATTAAAATGCTTTATTTTATTTTTGCATTTATAAATATTTTCTTAATTAGGTCAATTAGCATATTTTAGGTAATCATAAAATTTCTTTATCAACGTTTTTCACGATTGCGCGAAAATATAGATGAAAAATATACAATAATTTCATAAATTAAAAATAATAAAAAAAATTATTTTTTATTCTAAGTATTTACACGTTTCATATTCTTTGATATTATATCAATAT
>VBVQ01002167.1:14105-27062 GCA_011636635.1 Tetramorium simillimum | reverse complement strand
GGAGCGGACCGCGCGCGCGGGGTTGGGGGGGAATATGGACGAATACACAGAGAGCTAAAAGATGAAAGTATAACCCGAGCAACACACAGTGGCTCCCAAGCCAAATAGAACATTATGTCACGTATAAATAAAGTCGTTTCCGAACTTCGGCCCGATAGATATTGCAACGCCAATAAATTATCTTCCGTTAGCCGCCATATAAAATCGCCCCGGGCGTATACGAGGTAAATCACGCTCCGCTTGGCGCGTTGCACAATTACCGAAAGAGTGTGTCTTTCTTACGGCGCGCGGATTTTCACTCGTGCGGAAAATTTATCGGATTATATAGAGTCAGTGGCCATGGGAAGCCACGTTCGGAAGCCACGAGAAGAATTATTTTTGTTCTCGTCAAAGCTAAAAGCTTCGAAATAAATATATAATATATATAATGTATATGTAATAACGTGTTGTTGTTTTTTTCTGCTAAAGGAAAAGTAAGATCGAGAAGTCGAATCAAATAATTATTCAAATTGTTAAGTACTCGTATCAAAAATAAATGATGGATACATAATTATATACGTGCAATTATCGGGTTTAGAAATAAAAATGAGATAACGCCGTAATGATCGATAAAACAAATTTATGTACACGTAGCGCGCGTCTATGACGAAGTCATTCGATTACACACGGTATCGTTGAGGTTGCGTAAGCGTTTGAACTCTGTGCTCGAATGGGCGATAATAATTTATGCGTCTAATGCGGAAAGAGCAGAGGCATACGGGGCAAGTAATAAGTCAAACTTGGCGAAAATGACGTCGCTCTGCAAGCACCGGCGAACAATTAAATTATCGTGGAGGCGGAGCAGATAACGATGCACTCGAGATGCAGCATAAACCACGGTTTATACCGCGTGGATTATGTACATATATAACGTATCGTGTAGATAGAGAAAGGAGAGACTATTACTCGTCTTTCTTCCCCTCTCCCCCTCTCTCATTCACCCCTACCCTCGCGACTGCTGCATCTCTCTCTCCTCTCTCTCTCTCCGTGAAAGCTTTCGCGCGCAAGTTCCCAGTGTTCCCATGTAGAGTCGCTAGCTCTCAATTGAAAATCGGTACAAATACGGTGAAAGCCATGTTATGTAGGTAAATAGGAGTCCTACCGGCGAAATTTCTTCCCGCCAAATCGCGAACGTGCCCTTACGTAATTTTTATTCGCGTGCCACTTCGCGATCTCTCGATGATGATTTATTCACGCGTGACTCATTGCGTGAAAGTAGGGAAATAAAAGTCTTCGTTCTCTCATAAAAAATTAAAGTTCCATTAATAATACATTATTATTGCTCGCCATGTATATGTATATACTGAATTTATATGGTATCGGTTCTATTAATAGAAATTGGATATCAGGCTCCGTGATAAAGCGATATTTTACCGTAATAACTGGACTAAATAATTAAACTTAATATGTAGTATAAATGCAGCAACAATCTTGTATTTTAGTTATCATTAATAAATTTTCTGAAATGGCGTTATATATTTTAGTATTTTCTGTGCAGATCAATAGATCCGACAGTATCAATAAATTTCTGATGATAGCTCTGATAATAATTTTTTATTTATATGTATTTGCTAGAATAGAATAAAAAATATTTCATAAACTATTGATTTTTTTATAAATTCATCTTAATATTTTTATGCAGAATAATTAGAGAAAAATCATATTGCGTAAGAAAAATCAAATGTTTTCATTTTTAAAAATGTTGCTTTTTAAAATTTCTTTCATGTCTCTACACATAAATATTACGTATTTTTCGAAATTAAAAAAACCGTATAATTCTATTTTTCCCTATTATTTAAAATAACAAAGATGTTATTTAGATACTTGATTACATGGAGTACTGTTAGGTGGTGTACGCATTATATATATATATATATATGTATACACTCGTGCGCGCGCCCAAAACAAAATAATTCTACTACAATGTAATAGCCAACTATAATAGCTTTGAAATTTAAGTACCTGCAACTAGTTTCATAAGGTTATATAACAAAAATAGTTTTTAGAATTAAATTATAATTGTATAATATTATAAAATTATATCATAAAATATTGAACATTAATACTATTTCATTTCGTCTTATTACGAAACAGTAATGAAATAGCGAAACAATTATAATGTATAATTATTTATTACAACAAGCCTCATATAATAGACGTATGTGACCTTTCAGTTTAAGCATATGTTTGAAATTAACCATTACGTTATAATAACACTAAAACACTTTTCATATCATTTCGTATCATATTTTTAATTAAGAAATTATTTTATATTATTGTCTTTTGTATTCTATCTTACTATATTTGCAAAATAGTTAAACATTATACTGCCTTAGTTTACACATATAATTTATTTTCTTCCTATCGTAATTTCATAATACATAATTAAAATGCCATTTCTATGGCGTAATTTTCTAATGGCTGATATTTTTTTCTAAGTGTATATATATATATATATATATATATATATATATATATATATATATATATATCGCTGGTTTTGATTTAATTTATCTGTGCAAGCGATAATGTTGCTACAGATAAGCGTTTATGTTTTAAATGATTCGATAATTATAATTCACACAATCCCTATATCGAGAAATATTTTTCTTTGCAGGACGAGGTGCTGACGATTTCAGAAAAGGTAGTCGTCCGCGTGCACGACCTAGTCACATGGCTCTCACCCACGTTGGAATGGTCGTGGGGCCGAGAAGTGTCCTACCCGACGACCCCGACGTCGTCCCCGGAAACGAGTCCGCTCAGATACGAGATGCCGCAGCCGCAGGTGCTGACGGATCCGGGGATCGACTTCTCGGACGTCGAGAAACAGCAGAAGGAATACGAAATCAGTCTGAACTCTTCGAAAAGACCGGAGAACTTCCAGACGAAGGTGGTGGTGCTTTCGTATCCTAGGTACTGTCGCTACCGGGCGCTTCTACGTAGGCTCGAGGGTGCCGAGCCTTCCTGGCTGTGTTCGTCCATCGCGGCCGCGTTAGGGGGCTTCACCGCGACGCCAGGCACCCGGGTGCTCTTCTGCAGGGACACATTTGACTATCCGGATCTCGAGACTCACGAGCTGCTGTGTAATCACTTGGGTATGTATGATTGTCGATTGTTTACCTTTTTTTTCTTCTTCTTTGAAACTTGATCACGATTCAGCTCGCAAAAACATCTCGCAGAAGAAATTCATTTCAATTTGTTTGTATGTATATTTGTTTACGTGACGGTAGCGAACGCCCGTCGCACGATCGAGAGATGATTACTCTGATGAGAAAAAGAAAACGAATGAGAGAGAAAACTTTTTCATCGATCAAAAACTTTTCAAGAATTATTTTGATTGAGAATGTGTTTGTGCGTTCATACTTATTTGGACTGGATGCTCGTGTGTGTGTGTGTGTGTATGTGCGTATTTAGTTTGTAGGATGCCAGTAACGCGCGACCTTAGAGTTTGTTTACTCGATTCTACGAACGTGTTATATCATGTACAATGTCGCTATACATAGTACGTTATCTCTGTCAATACTAACCATCCTTATTAACTTTTACTTATCTTTCGAAAAAAAAATGGCAATATATAGCACGTACGAAATACTGATATGCTTTTAGTACTAAAGGGGCTTGTGATAATTTAATTATTTATTGCCAATAATTGCGCTCTCTAATCAACATGCAATATATAATTAAACACATACAACGTGATGTCTTTGCGTTTAAAATAATTTATCTCGAAAAATGCAGAATCAATAAAGAGATTTCTCTTGTTTTGTCTTTTACAATGATTCGCTTTCTACTAATCTTATTACGAGTTATCAAACATTTTATGTAACTTTTATTGGAAACATTCTTCGAGCATCATTTTATCGTAAATAATCAAGAGCTACTTTGAAATAAAAAAGAAAAATAAGCGCCGTATTTTAATTACGTTTAATACAGAGAACGAACTTGACAAAGGAATTTTAGAATGTTTCGATCACAGATATTGAAACTTCTCCCAACCATTTGTAAATTAATATCGTACAATATTCCCCCGTTTGAATAATGAATAAATAAACTGTAACCGATATCTTTGCTGTGTAATGAGCGACGGGTAGGCGTCGGGCATTTTTACAGTGATATATTTTAAGGTTTCCGCGCGAATCTCTCGCGATAACGGATTCATTTCACACATTTATCAGTACAGCGCGCCGGGAAGAATCCAGACGTGTGCATGAAACAGCGAAATGAGGCGGTATTAGTTACTTTCCATTTACATCAAAACTCAGATAATTCTCACTTGTGACGTCATGACTTAATTCAAAGGCTGTGTTTCAAACGTGCTGCCAGTACTGAAAATCTATAGTTCACGTCGCGTAAACTATAGTTTTTCAGTACTGGCAGCAATTTTGAAACAGCCAAAGTGACAAAGCCATCATAACAATACAGGTTTATAGCCTCTCTTTTAAAGTGAGTTAACAAGACCTTTTCTTCTTTGTCTTCAATTTTTCCTGGTACCTGATCTCTGCCGAAATACAATACGGCTAAATATCAATATCTTATGTCCCCTCAGGAGCGAGGGGCTTACTTCAAAGCGTAAAGTTGCATCAGCAGCCTTCAAAAATTTTTCCTCGAGACAAAACACGTCCGAACGCGTTCGCTATCAGTTCGCGTGTCAGAATAAAAAGGAATATTCAACAGATGCATTTAACTGGGCCATGACGTCACAAGTGAGAATTATCTGAGTATCAGTGTAAATGGAAAGCAACTGTAATTTTCGATTCCCGTGCTTCGTTCCTCTTTGTACTCGTCGGTTAGAACACAAGGAATCACAGAGATACCGATCGACAAAACACACAACAGCTCGCTCGCTCTAGCGACACGCGCAAAAACAAAAAAAAAACAAAAAAAAACAGCATGCTGTTTGGTCGGGCCACGGTCTCGATGCGGGAGCGATCCCGAAGGATGTAATCGACGAGATAAGATCCAGCGGGAGGGGGAAGGGGATTCGCTACCGAATGGTCGCATTGTACGATAAACGTCGACGAATCCGTCGTCGTAGTCACTTTCCCGACGCATCGCCGTCGGCCGTCGGTATAAATCGACACTCGAGGAGGCAGCCGGGGGAGGGAGGGCAGACGGGCGCCGCATGCACGCATGATCCTACGCTTGTGACGACGACTCGCGTGCATTCGTTCGGCGGTTCGCGTGCCCGAATCGCGCGGCCCCCGCCACGTGACGTTTATTGACGCGCGCGTTGAAAATCCCGATCGCCCGCCGGTTAGTGTTGCCGGCTCGTCGTCCGATCCGATTCCGCGCCGCGCCGCGATCGAATTGCGGTTTTTCCGTCGCGATCGACGAGTGCGGGCGCGCGCGCTTTTTCCTCTCCCTTTTTTTTCCCCCTTGTTTTTCGCTCGCACGATCTGGTTCATCGCCGCGCTTTATCGCGATATTTGCGATATCGTCCGTTGCACGTCGACGGCCCGGGCGGCAGTGGTGCGAATTGTACCGTCCGACGAATCGGACGCGTATCGGCGTTGTACCGGTATTGTGAAAAATATTGCGACTTTGGGAACGGACCGCGATTAGTAGAAGAGGCGACCCCGTCTCGGCTCCCCGGCGAATCCTGGTGCTCTGCAACACGACAACGAACTCTGCGGCTCGTTTGTTTCGTCCTCGCCGCGCGCTCGTCGTGTTTTCGCCAGTGGGTCCGCGGAAAAAACTGTCGCCTTCGTCTGAGAATCGTTACAACTGTCGCACGGCTGTCAATCAACCGGTAATCGTGAGTGTCGTCCGACGGGAAAGCTTCACGACGGAGACAATGGCCATTGTGATGAGAATTCGGAATAATGAAGTGGTTTATCTAAATATACCCGGTAAGACGTCGGGAGATGTGTTTATCGATCTTTCAGTGAGGAAACTGTTAGAAAATCCGGGTCTTGTGTTCGCGTGGACCGATGGATTGCACACGTGTTGCCAGCGTAATGCAGTAATACAGTGTAGTTTTAGTTTTTAAGTCGAGTCAAAATAGTTTGGACATTTGGACGTATGTAAACCATCATCGAGTCTTCGCAAGGCATTGAACACGTTGCACTGTTCTTTTTTCTCATTTTTCTGAGAATTGTAGACTGTTTTTGATAATCAAATGTAGATAATTTGCCTGATATTTTGACTTGCAGTTATTGTTCAATTAGAAATTATCGGCGTGCATTTTTTCACAATTTTATGACCAAGTTTTTATACATATATATCGATGAGAGATTGTGATTTCATAAATATTACTTACAGAATTACTATTGTAATATTCGATTAAATGGATAAGAAAAGAAATTACGCTTTGTATTGGATTTTATAATGTATAAATCTTGTTATGAAGAACATTGGTTAAACTAGTAAAATTGAGAATTAACTGATTGTTATAAATCACGTTACTACGAACTTTTCAGTCATTACAATGTCCCGGTCTATTGATAATATTGTTCCGCATCAAAATAAATATTTTCCCGACCTTGTAATCTACTACGAGATATTCAACAGGTCACGTGTGTTTATCGTGTCCACGTGTCTCTTACTACGATCATTCTTACGACTCGTCATTCTACGACGTTAATGCCTGAAACAGTGATTTCACATGAAATTATATTACGTTTCAAATAAATGATTTATTTATTAAAGATTTTCGATGTGAAAATTAATGAGTTATAACGAAAGGGGTTTTGAGAATCAAACGCGATTAGTTATGCGTGGGATAACGTTATGTAACATTTAATTAATAATTTAATACAAATTATAAATCGTCGGTTAAATATAATAATAAATATAATAAATTACGGTTTGGATCTACTTTGATTATTTTATTTTACATTTATTGAATTCGTATATCTAATTACGTATATCTACAATAATATTACGTATATAAATATATTTTAATTATAAAAGATGCATTATAAAAAAAAATTATATTTTCCATAAGCTTTCTAGATGGCATATATGCGATATGTAATATGAAAACTTTTTGATGGTTTATAAATTTCTCTCTCTCTCTTTTTCTTTAAATAAAACCAAATTATTTAGTTTGTCGTCGAGAAAAAGAAATGAAAACGAAATGAAACATTTTGCGATCGTTAGTCTCATCATCATTAGTGATAAACAATTCTTATTATCAAAACGATCATATATCTGGCCTGTTTTTTCAACCAAGATATTAAAATTATATACAAAAATTATAAACAAATTCAGTGTGATAATTGAACAATGTGTTTGTGATTTTCAGCACCAAAACTAAAGGGCAGACCAAGAAGAAAACGTAAAAAGCGCAGCGCTTCGCCGGGTGAATCCTCGAACGAGAGCGAAGCCTCAGTGGCGTCGACGTCGAAGAGCACGTCGGCGATCACCAGCCTGGTGATACCCACAGTCGGGAGGCCGCCCTCGTCCGGGGTACGGCGGAGCGAGAGGAAAACCAGCGCGGAAGAAAAGAAGTTTATCACCGACGTGCAGAGTTTTATGAACTCTCGGGGTACGCCGGTCGGAAAGATGCCACTGCTGGGCTACAGGCAGAGTCAGTATCTTGTTATTTTTCCTCGGATTTCCTATCCGATGATCAGTCTTGCTATCGGAAGGTCAAACCGATTTCTCTGATATTTCGATTTTCTATCCGCGCAATTCCGGCAGCGATTTGGCTGTCAGACTGCAAAGAGCTAAGACACAGCAGGGTTTCCTTCTCGCAAAATCAAGATCACAATCAATCTCATATTTGCGATCGTAATGATGTCTTTTTTTCCTGCGTAGTCGACCTGTTCCTGTTCTACACGAAAGTGCAAATGCTTGGTGGTTACGATTCCGTCAGTGCTGGTCGCCTTTGGAAGACCATCTATGACGACATCGGTGGCAACACAGGCAACACTAGTGCAGCGACTATTACACGTAGACACTATGAAAGGTGAAGTATTTCAGCGGATTCTTATTACGATTGTCTTGAACGTTAATATCTCTATGACATGTACATTTAAAAATATCTTTTAATACACATCTAAATTGCATCCAAATTATAATAAGATTTTGTTGCAGATTATTATTACCTTATGAAAGATATCAGCGAGGTGAGGACACAAAAGTGAAATTAAATCACGGACGACGCACCAAGAGTATGTCCGAGGATTTAGATATCAAGGAGGAAACGAACGATATATATATGTCGGAGACTCCTCCGCCTATAGATGCAATTCCTGCAACCACAACATCGCCCTTGCAACCAATAATGTCAGCAACAACGGTAAATGGCATTAATTTCATAATCAACAAACTATACATATTTAACGCAGCTGAAATTATTCATTACTGTATCCTTTCCGCCTTGCAGACTTTACTCTCGAGTGAGAAACCCAAAGCTGAAACCGGCAAAACATCCTCGTTACGTAGCGTGCGAGTGAAGCCGGAACGCCTGAAGTCCTTAAATACAATAATCGCCAATAACGCGACACCTTCCAGCCAGCAAGCTAGCCAACTGCCAAGTCCACCGCCATCCTCCAATACGTCTATCTCAACGCCCAATAGCACACCCTCCACAACGCCGACGAATGGTACCAGTAACAATCAGAGTGTCTTGGAGAGGCAGCTCAACAGTCCTTTGATATCCCAACAAGTTCCACCATCGTGTTCGCCAGGCTTGCCCGTGACTAGTGTAGCAACAAACGCGTCGACAGTTGTCACTCTAACGCCTCCGCCTGAAAAGGATATGAAGGAGATCAAGTTGGATCCCAAGCAGACGACTCTACTGGCGCAGGGCAAGGAAAATATACCACTGTTCGGCGGGGAGAAATTCGCGGAAAAGACGATAGTCCCGCCGGTCTCCAGATCGCCCGAAGTGATCGACCTTGAAAACGAGAGCGACACGAGTCGAGACAAGATAATCATTCCCAGCTTCAAGAAACGTAAACTCGAGATCTTGCGCGAAGGCGGTCTCGAAGTCACCGCCGTTGATCTGGACGCTCGACCGAGCGTGATTCAGAGCAATGTCGCCATGTCGCCGCAACAGCATCAGCAACAACAACCTCTGCCGGCTACAATAAAGTCCACTGAGGAGAAGCAACCGTCGATCTCGCCGTATCCACTTCCAGTCACGCCCAATTCCATTCCCAAGTTGATATCGGTCACCGTGACGCCCGATATAGGACACATGTTACCGTCGCCGCATCAGGACCATCAAAATCATCAATCGCGAATGTCAGCGATTAAACAACTACCGGCTCATCACAACAATAACAACATTAGCATGATGAACAACAATAATGTGGCGAACAGTCGAGTGATAAATCTCGGTAACTCGAACAATGCTGCGTTGTTGCAATTGTATGCAAACGCGAACGTCGTACCACAGTCTGCGCAGCAGCCAAACCATCGTTTTGTTCCACCAAATATTCCAAACGGTAGGTTATTACCGCCAAAGGTGACACAGTCAAGATCGATATTTGTGCATAACGAAAGGACGGTTTACGGAAATCCCAAGGATATTCTTATCTCTCCACCAAAATATCGTTCGTCGCATTCGCATCAACAGCAGCAACAACGCTTGCCGCATCCACAAATGAGTTCTAGCAACGACATCGGACAAGGAGGTGTTCTCGATCTGACGCAAAAGTCTATCGAGAAACCTACGACGTTCCCTAGGCCCAGTCTAGAAATAGTCAAAGTACCTGTCGTACAGAGGCCTAATCCGTTAAATCTAGATGTGCGAAATTCACCCGCCAAGGACAAATCGTCGGACAGACCTGTCGCCGACTGTCCAAGGCGAATACCCTTCCCTGCCTACCAAAATGTAATCGACAGTCGAACTATAGCGTCGAATAACCTCGAGATTACGTTAGTGAATCCCAAGCACAAAAACAATCACCTCCTCATGTCGTCTCACGTCCAAATACCAAGTCCACCTAATAAAAGCAATGCGATAGGAACGATAAATAGTGCTCAAAGGAGGCTGCAACAACCGCAGCAACAAGTGAATGGAAAGTATACGGTGAGAAGCGAGCCGGTTTCGCCATATACACCGAGGAAGCCAAGTCATCCCATCATACCGAACGTACCCAATTTGAATCATCTGAATCACAGTGGAAGTTCGTTTCCTAGAATGCAGGCAACGACGTTACAGCAACAGCAGCAACAGCAACAGCAAATGAGTATCGATAGGAGGAAAGCGGCTGCGGAGGCCGGCAGGGATCATCAGCATCGTAGGATCAGCGAGGGCGAGAAATCTTTGGCAGCACAACAGCATCAGCATCAAGAAATTAGGCACAGCGATGCCGGGCGACGGCACAGTTTACCCAGCATACCATCGGGTTTCGTTCCGCAAAACAATTCTACCGCCTTTCCGTTGTCGCAACTGCCAAACGCGTCCGGCAAGTTCCTACCGATCCTGGATCCCATGTATTACTCTACGTTCTATAACGGTCTGTTCCCACCGCCGATTCCGCCCACGGCCGCCGCAGCTGCTGCCGCTGCGTCGTCATTTTTACCGCCGGAGTTTAACGCGTATTACAAGGAATTACTCGCTTCCTCGCAACCAAGACTGACGGGGATGATAGGGCAGCCGCCGCATCAGCAGCCGGCCGCCCCGACGTCTAAGTAGACAATGGGATCTCAACATGTAGGGTTTCCGGCATAGCGAAAGATGCTTTGATTACTAAAGAGACAAGGATCCGTCGGACTTCTTCGCTGTTGAAATGTATATCAGCGAGTGAAGCGATATATTAAGAGTGATTCGTTTAAATTATCTATATTTAGTTGTGTTGTTTTTATTCGATTAGAGCATCAACAGGACGAAATTATACTGTTTGTTCATGGTAAAATAATGATAGTCCTACAGAGTCTCGCGTAAAGATAGAGTAAAATATCAGTGTCAAACTAGTGCAGATTTCAAACAAAGATCTTCAATCATTACGTAATACGTTCTATATAATTTATAATATTATGAATATTTCTCACAATTATTCATAAATACTCATAAGAAGTATTTCTGTGTATTTGAGAAATATGTTGATCTTGTTGCCCGCATGATATTTTGTTCGAAATCAGAAGCATTGATTTAGTGTAATGTTTAATAATTAATATATGTATATATATAATATATACATATATATTTTTGCGGGTATATTGCAAGTTCTGTCTATAAAATTAGAGTTCCTACACGAGACTCTATAGGATTATTGATATTAAGAAGAAGATCCCTGTGATAAATGCGACAAAATGTATTGGTATTCAAGGAGACAGTCGATGGAATCCACAGAAAATCGTTATTTTTATATGTTTATTTTATATAAATTGTTTACGCGCGTTTTTGAGTTTCAATTGATGTTACACAGAAAAACATTATGACTTGAAAGCTTGCATTGTCTACGTGTTAAAACTTCCGAACGTTGAATTCTCCCAGAAAATGATTATTCTTTATTCTTTTCAGTTCAGATACGTATTTTCGGTATCGATTTTAATTTTGACTTGTCCTTTATTTTCGTTTTTCGTTTCGCAAGCGCATATTTTGATTTATTTTGAATACACCATGTGATAAACCCGATGTAAAAAAGAAAAAAGAACAACGGCGAACATTTGGCCGGCGGATTATCGGAATGTATAATTGTTTACTGTGTAACGGGGTAAATCTTATGTAGTAACGCTCGCGAAAACCCTATGTACTGTGTATAAGCTAGACAATTTTCATTATAATAATAAAAAAGAAACACTCGTACACAATCACATACACTGCTCTGTAGTCACCTCTAACGATATAAGCGCACGCATGCAATGTTATAGCAGCGACATGTATATAATGTATATAATCACGTAAATCATTAAGCTAGACAAATCCTACATTATCTTTCAACATTACGTAAGAGAGTTAAGTTTAGTAAGTGTACACAGGCTGTCTTGCTCGTGTGGCCAACGATTGTCGTATCGCTATTTCCTTACGAGGAACGAGGGAAAAAAAACGATATTTTGCAGAATATTTCCGATGGTCTCTTTTTTCGCTCGGAAGACATTTGTAACGATCTTTCGTTTTCTAACGCCGTGTCGACGCGAGGGAGCGCGCAGTTGTAAAACCTTTCCTTTAATCTCGGGTGCAAAAGCAAAACCGAATGCGCAATCGACCGATTGTCACGCGATCAAACGTGATCGAACATCGCGGGCCACCAATAATACTTGGAAAACAGATTTAAAGAAATTTACCGACGGTATATCCATGTTAAATGTAGACATATTGATAGAATTTGTTCGTTTTAGGATACTCTGATCAAAAAAGATACTAATAAATATGAGAATAACGTTAAAGCATTCGTAACCCTAAGACGTACAAGACGGAAGAAAGATCCGTTCCGGATCGTTCTGGCGAAAAAAAAGAAAATCAGAGTTCTATATTGATGTCTTTCAAGAGTATGAATTGTTCACGTTTTTTCGGATATGGTTCTTTCGTGATAATAAAGGCGTTCCGGCGCCGATTGCGAGACCGCGGCTGATTAACAATAAGCCTTCCAGTGGTATTCAACGGGTCGGGAGAAACAAATTATCGGTCATATCGACAGCGCGAGGGTCGGGCGAAAGAGGACGAAGACGACGCGAAACGCTACCACTGTTGTTATTTTTGTAAGACCGCGGCTGACTTCCGGCGACCCGGGCGCGCCGCGACCACGCCGTCGCATCGCGTCGCTTTTCGACATGGTGCTATGCGACGAAAAATTCTATTGTAAATCTTTTTCGAAAATTTTAATCGGGCGTTGTTGGGTACCAGTGGATCTCTGGCGCGATCGCCCGAAAGAACTACATACACACACGTACATACACATACACAATCTTAAGATAGATCTTCACGTCCAAGTCTGATAAACGTATACAGAAACGAGAAGTTAAAGGGACTCCACGGGTTCTAGCGTATGTATAAATAAAGAATGGAGGGTAGGGGGG
>VBVQ01002167.1:0-14095 GCA_011636635.1 Tetramorium simillimum | reverse complement strand
GGGGGGGAGATAGTCGAATATACGGATCCGTTATGATTGCGATTCGGCGTAATATCGCGGGGTTCGTAGCAGGAAAGCGAGCGCCGGGAGCGAAGAGGACGGCAAATGCGGATATTGTCGAGTTTCCGCAGAAGGGAAAGGCTTTTACGAGAATACGTGCCATAAAAAAAACTGATTAGATAGCGACTACGAGATCGAACGATGGCGTACGGTCATTTGTACATGCTTTTGACGAGCCCCTTAACAGTTCGACAAACTAAGGAAGGTAGATGCGAATCGAGAGGGAAAAAAAGATATGAATAAATAACAATGTGCAAAGAATTCCACGTGGAAGATTTTATATGATTTTTTTGTTTATAATTCTGTTACCGTGATTGTTTTATAAATCTCGAATCCTTTTTTTAGCGCGCGTGTGAGTGTAAAGGGATAAACGTGTCGATGTGTGAATGAGTGTGTCATGGGAGAATCTTGGAGAGTGTTTCGAGGAAGAGTCTACGATTGTTTTCGTTTTTTTTTTTGCGAGTTTTCTCTTCATTTTGTATACTTAGTAAAGCGATTTAGCATAACCCTCGTTTTCCCACTTTAATAATAGTAATTATTACGATACAAATATTTTTTATTATATGGGCATTTCAGTTCCTAAGTTGGAAATAAAATATCTACTACAAACGGGTTTTCTTATTGCGAGTTGAACACCAAGCGAATTACAGCATCTGCGCGATCGTAAGAATGTTTACTCTTTAAATTTTTTTTCAAAAAAGCTTAAAGGCGCACTTGTAGATTTTTATTTCGAGAAAATTTATTGATATGTCTTTTCTATGGTAGGTTTCTATATGACTTCATAGAATTAGCATTTCCTAAAGATTCTCAAATTTCTTTCCTCTTTAGAGAGATAACGATAATTTACCATTTTTTTTACGAAAATATTTTTTAAGAAAATACGAAAAAATTAATTTGTATATTGAAAAAGGCACAGTAATAATTTGAATGATGTCTCACTTTTTTTCTTATTTAATATTTCTTGTTATTAATTTTAATTATATCTCATATACCTGTTGGTAATTCACGTGTGCATGCTATTATTAGAAACGAAGATGCTAATTGATCGTTGTATGCAAGGTAGAGCATCGAAGTTCCAACGATGCGCGAGGCAAATATCGCGAACGAGATCGGTAAGAAATTAAGATGCCAGAGTGAAGTTTTAGTCATGAGAAAGTACGCGCTTCTCCTCACGGGTATGCTCGTTGTAATCGAGAGACCGCTTCCCATTGGCCCGGCCGTCAGCGCGCGACGTTATGAACTCGGCAAAACGACTGCAAAACGAAGGAAAAGGGACGTGAAGCACCGCGGCGCGGAATGCATGGGCACATGTGCCGCGAAATTTAAAATCTCTTTACGGCGGTCATAAACCGATAACCTGTTTAACCAGTCCGGCGACGGCGGGCTGCGCGGACATTTTACCTTCGCAAAATCATTTCTATTCCGTTTTTTCACCGGCCGTTCCGTCGTTTTCCTCTTCTCGCTCTTTTTTTTCTTTCCGCTGCTCCCACGGACAATTCCTTTGTTTTACGTATCGTTATCGGGATACCCTGAAGTCACGCAACTTCAATGGCGAATCGTTTCGATAACTATCAAAAGCTTCTAAGATCGTAAAGAATTTTTCACGATAAACGATATATTTATAATGGTTTTTCATTTTGTAAAACTTGACATCTGTCACAGTCCGGCTTTAATTATAATTGAATCGATTTAAATAATATAAAGGAGACAAGCTTACTTTTTAAGGTAAGTTTTTTAATTCAATATTCAATTTCAGTTCTCTGTTTCTCGATTAGTGATACATTAATTTTCAAAAAATTTCCTTTATATGTGAAAACAACTACTGACAATGAGTATAAAAGTATGCTACAACCAGATAAATCTATGGAGTCTGTAAAGGTAGCCCTTGAATTGACATCATTGACTAAAATAAAAAAAGATTACGTTATAAATTTAAGTCACTTTGATTCAATTTTAATATCTGCGTGTAATATCATGGGCCAGAAATAATATATGGTATTATATATTATATATTATATGTATTATATATTATATATTATATATTATATTATATATTATATGTTAAATAAAAACGAAAAAAAGAGAACAAAATTAAGGGCCGCTCTCAGTATACGCGCAGGAAGACACAAAACTTGATTATTGCTAATTTTTTTATTAACAATAAGTATATTTATAAGTAACACAATTAAAACTTAACTTTTTTAATATTAAGAAGAAACGATTAATGTACACAAAGTGTATCATACAACTCGTCTCATCTAAGCACCGCCTTTTATTTTAGCTTATTTTAGTTAGCTTTAGATCATGTGTGGCACGATTGAAGAGCGAGTAAAATGATACCTTCCCGTCGTAAGAGTAAATGAAAATACCGGACAGATGAATCATCTCTCTTTCTCGACTTCTCTGTCGACTTCTGGCTTGCTACAATAATCAAAGTATACGCGAACATTTGAGATGCACGCGGATGTCGATCCTCGTACGTATGGACGCACGCCGAGAGAGATGATCCGGGCGGTGGGGCGAAATCGTGTTTACCTTTCCATTCACCCCCGGTGACAATCGACAAACACGCGACCGCTGTAGTATTGTCGCGCCACATGCCAAACCCTTATGTACACTGCGGGATCGCAGTTAGACCCGCATTCGCCATTCACCGGGACTCTGCTGGAGCATCCGCGGGGTCTCCCACGGGGCCGTCATCCTCGTCGTCATCGTCAAGGCGATGGCGAGTCGTAGGCTTTAATTTCTTCATCGATACCGTCTGACGAGTTATGCGCGGGTGGCCGAGCTTGGGTGGTCGCGGCCGATCGTGGGTGACGTCGCGCGGAAAGGGTTATTTACGTAACCGCCACGCGCGATCGGTCGGCCGACCGATTATTAACCCGGCGCAAACGTGCCCGCCGCGCGCCCGTTAAATTATAACGACGTGGATTTTTTTTTTGTCGCGCTTAAAAAGGGATCAACGACGTGAAATTATGCGAGGGCGCGTTCTTACGTCGCCCTTAACCGCGGGATATACGCCGCGCATGCCGCGACGCGGGTTTCTTGCGCGACTCGCGTGCGCGCGGAGAGACGGATGTGTAACAGTCTCGAGCGTTTAATCGCCCGGGGAAAATAAAACGAGCCGAGATCGAAAATAACGAGTGAAGTCATGTGGGAGCGAAGCGCGAGTACGACTACGAGAACAAGAACAAGTCGCGTTTCAAATGCAAATACCGAAAGCTGAAGCGAACATTGAGTTTATTCCTTAAGTGGAGCACTACAAACCGGAGCGGCGTTGCAAGTTTCATGCGAAGAAAGTCTAAGTAGCGATAAACGAATGTTCCCTCGATATTCTTCTACGTTATGACGTCATGCAATCTACGTAGTCTTTATTTTCTATTCGTGCGATCGGGATTCGCGATGAAGCGATACGTCCGTCTACGTATCAGACGCATATCAGATACATCTCCCGCTTTTGAGACATGTCTCCCCTCGATGCAACATGCACAGAGTATTGGGATCGGAATCGTCGCTGTCGAGGGAGAAAAGATAACGGCGGTTCGATCCACTGATCGCGACGAAAAAATTGTTAAGAGGGTGCGCGCATCATAAAGCGCTATTATCAATGTATCGCGAGATTTATGGAGATTTATGTCTCGTTCGATCGTTTTTCGCGCCTCTCCCGCGCGATGGAAAGTTTATCCGAAATATAAGCCGATATTCATAGTCAGTTCTTATTTCAAGATCGTGTTAAATAATGCCTTAACATGCTAATACGGCTCTTGATTGGTTCAGAATATCTTAAGACTGTACTTAAAAGTATGATGATCTTAAATATAAGACTTGACTATAAATATCGACCATAGTTTGTCCGTAAAAGATCCCGCGCACAAATTTTCGTACCGCGCGTTATAACTTTGCAATCGTGACAGATACGTGACCATAGGATATCATTATTCGCAATGTTATGCTGTTAGACGGATGACAATAATGTTACAAATCTATACGCATCTTCGTCAACTTTATCCGCCTCGACGACAAAACTTTTCTCTGGTGTCGGAATACGAAGTCGCAAAGACGCATTACGTTTTTCTTGGATACTTTTGTTCTTAACGATAAGAAAAATTACAGTCGATGCATTAATTTAAGAAAAGCATCAATGTTTAATTAAAATATACATGCGAAATTAACGCGACGGCAGATACATTCAAAGTAGTATCAACAGATGTCGTTAGGTGGTCATACGCGGGTGAGGATGCAATAGAAATAAAAACCGGAAGAAATGTCGCAAAACACTTAAAAATGGATTTAAAAGCGAAAATAATATCGTTTCTGGGGAAAGAAAGCGTGCCGAATTAATTGAACCACCTTTGCCACGGAATGACGTGGATCTCCTGTAACAAAAAAATCATCGACGAATTATTTATCGATACTAATGACGAAGTATCAGGAGTGTCGATGGCCGTGCCTCGTTCGCGGTGCGCTATCGACAGGACCGTGTAAACGCGGGGGAGGGGTATCGATCGAGGCCGTGACGGGCGAAAGGTGTTACGTGGACAGAGAGATGCAGATTTCGTGAAACCGCGTGAAATGACGAGTCTTCGGAGTCTCCCTCGTACGAAATTGGTGGCTGCGCGCGAAGCCGAAGACGACGTCTCTTCCGCCCGGTTCTCATGAGCACTTCACCCGCCAGACAATAGTTTACCGTATCGACCTATTCCCCACTCCTTCCTCTCCTCCCTTCTCCTTTTCCTCCTTCTCCGCTCCTCCTCTCCCTCCGACTCTGCCGTGTGCTTGTTCACATCTACCTCCAAGTGCCACTCCGCTCAGCCAACCACGAACCTGCTTCTTCTGGCCTTCTCTTCGTGCCTTTCCACGAATTCAACTTGCTTCTGTATCGTGAACTCCGAGGCTTCCGAGTTCAGTTAGGAATAGCTGCGAGCCGCTCTCGGGGTTGAGAGACTTCTCGCCTCTGCGGCACCTCCCGCGCGTCTTATATACAAAACGTGCAAACGATACGATTGCATTCGTCAATTGCACTTTCATGGAATCCACTTTGCCATTGAAAGTATTCGATACTCTAGTCGGAAAGAAACTCTAATTTTACAGGCCAAGTCATCGTTAAATAATGACTATAGTCGAGATTCTAATTTCAGATACAAGCATCTTCATCGATTCACAGTAATATATTACAATTCTATAATTCTTATAATTCTTTTCGCGTCGTTACGCTCATGCTTATGCAACTATTGATCCTTGATATACATCGAAACAACGTTGTTCAGACTCGAGAGTGGTTTCCGCACTTTGCCAGCGCGTGGCCGACAGTTCCCGAAGGTCGAGATTTGTTCCAAAGTTTGTATGAATGAAACTTATCCTAATATCTCTGAACGGCGTGCGGTTTTCTTCGGCCATTCCGCCGGCAGGGTGGCGGCCGCGAGAGGCGGCCAGACACGCGGGAAGTCGGCGAGAGAGCACGTGCGAGCTCGCGAGAGAGAGCTCGCCGAGGATCGACCGGCGCCGTCCGCGTCGCGTCGCGCCGCGCCGCGCCACGCCGCGCCACGCCGCGTCGTATCGCCCCACGTTCGAGCAGGGTCACTGGAACGTGCTTGTGTACGAACTGTCTGCAACTGTCATTCACCTCGCGGTACACCACGTGTGTGTATGCACCGGGGAGATATTCCCGTCCGTCCCTTATCCGTGCGCGCGACAAAATGCAGAGAGGAGAGATAAGGACGCGGACGAGGAGGAGCCGGGAAACTTCTCGCGCTCGGCGAGATTTTTATCCGCCACGCGGAACACGCCGCGATGTAAATGCTGCTTCACGAGCTGAGAATCTGAGATCACGCTGGATCTTGCGCGTGGGTTTTTTTTTTATGGGGTTCGGTACGTGTACCACTACATGTATATTAAAGTAACGTTTGGGATTGATTCGAACAGAGATTCCCAGGTAGAACAAGAAGTCACAAAGATGTCAAAACGACATTACTGTGTCACTTTATCGCTATTTTAGCGTTATTTTGATGACAATATGATGTAATTATAATTTTTGTTCTACCTGGCTTGCCGCGTATCGATTATGCCTCGATAAGTAGCTGCCACCGAAAACAACTCGCAACGACAGAAAGCACCGGAGACAGGCACAGTTACGTTTTCAGCTTTACCGTTTCTTTTTTTCCACAAGGGCGAACAAAGTTCGAGTTCAGACCGCGGGTCGATAATGTTTATCGAAACTGGGTATGCCAAGCCTAGTAACCTCTCGGCTAAGAAGCTTAGTCTTTCGTGGCGAGCAATTCGTTATATCGAGAAAGCCGCATCGAGTCGTTTGTACGAATTATTCGCGTTATCCTTACACATTGCCTTGCTCGCGCGAAGGATGTATTCTCGATAAATAACCGAATCTCTCGTCAATGTCGGCGCGTCGTGTCACTCGCCGACTCTACGATCGCTTTATCGCGACGTAATCGTCCAAGTCGAGGGGACGGCTGACGCATCGACCGTCGCCGGAGGCGACTCGCCTCCGTCTCCGAGGCGTATAAAAGGCGATCGTGCTGACCCCGAATCACGGGTTATCGAGTCGCGCCTTCACGCGCGACGGCGCCGCGCCGGCCAGATACGCATCCGAGACGCTGCCGCGCCTCGCGCCAACGACGCACGGTGCGTAGACGGTGACGAGGAGCGAGGCCTCATTGCTCATTCGCGCTATATTCCCAATGCGGCCTTGAATAATCCGCGGCGAGATCAGATGCGGCAAATCGGTGGCCGCCAAAGCGGAAGCTGTGCACGCTCGCGAAGCGAGACGTTGATCGATCATGTTTTCTTCGACTCTCTTGCGGATTCTCTGTCCGTTGGACGGACGTGTCCGCATTGAATCATGTGAGCATTTCTTAAGGAATATTACGTCGTGATTTGTAATTCTGTACTCGCGTGATCTATAAATTCTATATGCGTGACTGATATTCGCAACAAAATTCTAAAGCGAATGGAAATTTTTTTAACCTTGAGAGGGCTGGAAAGTCATTATAATGCAATAATTACTTAACTACCATTTAAATATAGATATATAAATGCGTATAACTGTATTTGAAACATATACTTATAATAACAATAAACAAAAACAAAAATTGTCTACGTCCATGTCGTTAGCTCTGATTAACGCTAAAGAAAAGTTACGTATCTGCTAAGATTTTGTCTACAATATATTCAAATCATTGAAAATATTCAAATCTGACTTCGCAATCATAATCAGCGACCTCAAAAAAATTCATAAATCATTTTCAAAATTAGAAAATTTTACATTTTTTTCCTCCTTGAGAAAGCCATTATAGTGGTTCAAGCCTTGACAAGAATTTTGTATAAAATATTAAGAGATATATATACAAATTTTTGAGAAAAATATAGTGATATATGACGTGTAATTTGCCGGCCCTCTAAAGATTAATACTTGTTTTTTTTTTTCGTTTAATATTTCTTCTTTTAGATATAATTTTTTACCTAAGAGTATATCCGTCTTGCGTTTACCAACACTCATGAAAAACGTGACGTAATGTTTTATAATTACGCCTCAGCGTAACTTCCGCACGGTAATTCCTCCAAATTTCCCAGGCAGTGAGGTAGGTCGGTATAATCTTCCGTAGCGCCGTGTTTCTATACTAACGGCTCGCCCGGAGGAGCGAGGAACCATAACAGCGCGACAGAGTAATGCCCCGACGTGAACATGCATACGTACACACACGCGGGGAAAAAGAGCGCCTTTCCTCACGTACATGGCAATTCCTGCATATTTTTCGATAATTTTACTCGAGCGGGCGGACTAAATCTTTCAGGAGGGACTGCAACATTGAGTTTCCGCAATTCAACATGAAAGCACTCGAGTGCGTCGCCATCGGAATCTTATGAATCTTTTTTCATGAAATCTTCGCCGAGCAGATTCAACGCGCAGTCTAGAAAAATCTCTTTTCCCGGGAAAGATCTTAAATGGCTCTTATTCGAAATAGAAAAATTCTACAATTTCACAAGCGTAATCCTAAAGCAGTTAGAAGATCGATTCAGTTGTCTCCTTGAAAATGCTCGCCGTATGAATGGCGCACGCGATATTCGAATCCTTTCGTTAAAACCAGCATTGATGTACTTTTTACGAGTCGGCTTTTCGACTCTCATATCTCCGAGAAGAGAAATATTCTCCCGCCCGAGACAATATCATCTTCGCGCCGCGCGCTATCACCGGCCGCAGCCTCGTAAATTTTTGGAGGCCGGCGCGAGCCTCACTCCCTGGCGTTGCACATCGTCGCTTGATAGAATGACGTGCCGTCCAGCCGCCATAACTTCCGCGATCCGGTCGACCCCCGGCTGTCGACGTTCCTGGGACACGGAGGGGGAGGGGTAGTAGGAAGCAGGAGAGCGAGAGCGCGAACGGAAAGAGCGGAGAGGAGCCGCGCGTGGAGGAGGAGAAAAACGAGCAGTAGGAAAACGAGGAGGACGAGGAGGGCGACTGGCAGGGTGAACCCCTTATTGATTTTTAGGGTGACACTGTCAACCGGCGGCGAGTGTCGAGTCCCCCGCGACGGGCGACTTTCAAACGACGGCGAGAGCGCGAGGGAGGAAAAAAAAAATGCGCCGGCCGGCGGCGGCGGCGGCGCGTCATCGCACGCTCGCATAGAGAAAAGAGTCCGTCGCTCCGATCTCCAATCGGCCGCGACACGTCGCCGTCGACGACGTCGCGTGTCGGTAGACCGACAACGACAACGACGGTGAAAGCCGCCTGCCTTAGTTGGTACGCGCGCCGGGCGAGGCCGTGCAGCGTTTTTTCGCCGCGCGTCGCAACGGTTGGCGGCGGCGACGACGACGACGACGACGACGACGGTGGCGGCGGCGGCGGCGGCGGCGGTGGCGGTGGCGGCGACGCCGACGGGAGGAAAGAGTAACCGCGGCGCAGTCCCGTTGCGGTCGGGGGTGCAGCTCTCTCTCGGCGCGCAGGGCCGTACACGTTCGTGGGAGCCGCTCCACGTGGGGCCGAGCTCTCTCGGCTTTCTCGCCTCTCGCGATCGCACGCGTCCGTCGCCTTTGACGTCTTTGTCGCGCGCGCGGCGCGCCGCGGATACATACGTACACATCTACACCCCTATCTGTCGAGGGGGAGGGTGGTGTTTGCCACCTTGGAAACGCGAGGGGAACACTACACCGAGGGGGGTGCGCGAGTCCCCGCGAGCGAACGGCGACGGCGAGTTCGTAGTGGTGATCGTCGTTGCCCTTTCTCTATCTCTCTCTCTCTCTCTTTCTCTCCCTCTCTCTCTCTCTCCCCTTTCTCGCTCTGATTCCCTCTTTTTTATTTCTCTTATTCCCACCCCGCGCGTTTTTCCGCTCTCCCGGCTTCGGGGTAGGCGTCGCGCTGGCGGACGCGAGTGACGCACGAGTTGCACGGGAAACGTGGCTTCTCGGTGCAACCGCGTTCCGCGACTCGCGGCTGTGTGGCGGCTGTTTTTACAAAAGTATACGCGCAGCGGTGCGAAGTCGGCACGGAAGTACGACTCGAGCGAGCGCGGTTCGGCACGCGTGGGATTGTAATTAACGGTACGCTGGAACGATCTTACGCGATGCGTGCCCGGAGTGAAGTGCGCGGAGAAAGAATCGCTCCCGGAGAGCGTCGTTAAAGTAAGAGCCGCGGCAAGACTCGCGGCTCCAGCTCCACATCGCGATTTAACGCCCCGTCAGGTAAACGTTCTCCCGTTGCCTCTTGCAAATTCGGATGCGTGAACATCGGCTGTCACGCACATATACACAGCGTCGCTCGCATGCAACAGGCGACACCGCGTTGCCAAAGTTTCCTCTTGATTAATCGATCGGAAATTACGAAGCGTCCAAGTGGCGTAAACCGTTTCGCAGGTTACTCCGAACTGGTCGCCCGAACTTGGCGCGAGTCACACCACGACTCGCGCGTCGCTCCCTCCCCCTTCCCCACGCGAGAGAATAATTCCGCCGAGCGCGGCGCGGAAGGAAGGGAGAGACGGTTAACGTCGCGCACTTCCGCGGGGCGAACGACATCGCGAAAGGGCGACCGCGCCGCCGGAGAGAGAAACGTTACGGCCGCGAAATTACGCGAAGCGCGCGGCGCACGCGAGTGACAATCGATACCGGTGTGTAGCGGCGTGTGGCGGGCGACCTCGACGGCGGTCGACGCATCGGCTTGGAGAGGAGAGAGAAAAAAAAAAAGCGCCGCGGCGTGAAGGTGCGCGCTCTCGACCGCCGCGCCGGCCGGAGAGGCACTCGCTCGTTGTCTGGCGGTGACGTGAAGCCGGGCGCGAACTCGGCCATTCGCGCGAGAAACAGCAGACCACGCGGCCACGAGAAGGGGTGGACGGCTGGCGGCGGCAGCGGCAGCGGAAGAGCAGACGACTCTCCTTCGGGGGAGGTGCGTTGCGTGCGTCGCGTCATGAGGACGCGGCGCGGGTGTGTACGCGACGAGGCGGCCCCTGGCTCCTCACCACGGCCGTCGCCCACGCGCGACGGGCGGCGAAAAATCACGGGGAAATGGCAGCAGCCCTCTTCCGCGTCCGCGCGTGGAATAGCAATTATCGTCTGTGGCCGAGGAAGAAGTCCAGTTGACATTCGGGCGTGAGTGGCGACACCGCGAGAAGCGAGGGACGGAGACGCCACGGGGAGGAGGACACCACGGTGGGGGGAGCAGGGAGAACGAGAAGAGCGAGCGAGAAGGGGCGAGGAAGAGGGAGAAGGAGGGCGGAACACGTGGTCCGCGAGGGAGCAGTTAGGCGGGCGAGGTGCGTGCGTGGCTTAGTTACGCTCCTGGCGCACGTGCGTACGTGCACGCTCGGCGAGCGCCTCCGCGGCGGCACGTGTGAGTGACAGAAGTCGGTGAGCGTTCGCGCCGAGGGTCGCGAAACGATCGAAGCGCCGAGTGACATACGGCGATCGCCACCAATTTTCTCGCTACCGTGTGTGTGTGTCTGCGTGCGCGTGTGTGTGTGCACCTCCATCTTGCTCCGGAGCTTTCGGGTGCTCCGCGCGGCGGTTTCTCGCGGCGTGGGAAGCTCGAAATTTTGAATCGTTTCCATTTCGTCGGCGAGCGCAGCGGTGAACGTAGAGCCGCACGCGCGCGCGAGCGCGCGCGCGCGCGAGAGTGTCGCCCTCGCGAGTTTCGCGCCGTCGCGCCTCGTCGGGCGACTACGTCCCTGAGGTTCGTCTGTTGACTCCGGTGGTGTTGATTCGCGCTCCGTCCGACTCGCTCGCCCCGTCTCCGTCGCTCGCGCGACCCCAGCTGCGCTCCCTCTCGCTCCCTCCCACGCACGCTTTCTCTCCGTCGGACGGGTGAGAGAGAGTGCGCGCGCGCGCGCGGGCGGGCGCACTCGCGAGGTCGCTTGTGTTTGGGACGTCGTGAACTTTTCTGCAATGTGACGACGCGGGGGATGAATGGTTACTAGCGTCATGTCGCAGCAGTGCACGCGCCTGGGAGCGGGTGCGCGACCGGTGTACGTACCAACGCCGGCCGTGGCGTCCTGAGTCGGCGGCACGCGCGGCCAGCGGCGAGCTCACGACCGTTGGAAAAATGCCGGCGACGCGACCGCCGCACGACGACGACGGGCCCTTGTTGTTGTTGCCGCTGTTTCACCGTGACGACCTCGCGACCGCGCGCGGTGCGCCGCGACGAGCGTTCGACGCGGCCGCGGACTCCTGAACGAGGCGCGGCGACTGAGTGTGCCTTCGCCGCGAGCCGGTCCGTGCGAGCGCTTTCCTTCGCTGCTGCGTGTACTGGTCTAGGTTAGGTGTGCCGGTACCATAACCTTAAAGCGCTGAGCGGCACGGAGAGACGGAGCCTCCTCGCAGCCGCGCACCACCGCACCTGCAATTGTCATTCGCGAGAACGTTCGGGAACGAGTTCGCGCGCGCTCTCTCGTCCAGCTTCCGTGTCGGATTTCTACGCAGTGGGTGATCGGTGAGGTGGAATGAGCTGGGTGACCACGGGACAATGAAGGCCAATGGGACTAACAATGGTGATTTTCTTTTGCATATGTTTATGTCTGACAGTGCGCTTATGTATTTTCGACTCTGCCTTTACTCCACATGAAAAGAACGTGTACAAAACTTTGTGGTAATACCTGTGTGCTAGATTGTTGTTTACATAGGATGAATCCTTCGATGCTCCTACAATTATCAAAAACGTGAAACATAGGAGTCTTTATTATTTATTTAAGCTTTACTTATGTAATGGTTTACATCAATTGTCCTTGATCACTTTTTCTGTCAAGAATATAATACAAATAGGATAGTTTTAGGTATCGCTGGATCATCTACTATAAACACGATAGTTTAATCCATTCTTTTATGCTCGCATCAGTTAGTAGTTAAATCAATTGATCTATTAATGCTATTGCTAATATGTTTACTAGTCTACATGTTGGCAATAAACTAAGATTGGAGAATGTTGTTTGTATTACGTGTATACAGTCTCTTATCTCTTTATAGTTTGATTTTTTAATCATCTCTTGTTATATCTGTCGCGAGTTATTATAATTACATTGTGGAATTAATATAAAAATATAAAATTTAGCGTCTTATATTGTCAATAATTTACAACTACATTATTCATCTCTTTACAGGCTGTAGCCGCCTAAATACACCATTGGCAGCCACTACCACGCTGGAGGATCCCGGTACACCAGCCTCCTGGAAGGGCCCGCCGCCCGGTTCGGAGGCATCGCCCTTTACGCCCAATTCCGTCGGCCAGGGTGGTGGTCCTGGCTCGGGTCCGTACAACAACACCGGCGGTCCACCTAGTAATGCGGGCTTCCAAGGGCCGAGTCCATTTCCCGGTAGTGCTGGCAGTCCAGCCGGAGCACCGCCGTATCAGGGCCCACCGCCCGGTTCGGCGACGCCGCAATACACCGCTTCCCCCGCGCCAAGCGGTTCCTCGACGCCCGGTCCTGGACCGCCGCCTAATTCCACTGGTTTTCCGCCACCCCCGACGAATTCCGGTCCGCCGTACAATGGGCCCGGGCCCAGTCCGTTCGGGTCGCCGTCCGGTGCGCCACCGCAATTCGTCGGCCGACCCGGCTCCTCGGGACCACCGTTTGTACCACCTGGTGCCGGTAATCCGCATTTTCCCTCCCACGGCCAGCCATTCGGCGGACCACAGTATGGTATACCACCTGGAAGTCCGTTCGGACCAGGACATCCTATGGCTGGACCTATGGGACCTGGACACCCGGCGATGATGGGACCCGGTGGCCCTGTCGACAGGCTCGACCAAGGGTGAGTTTTGTTACATGTTTTCCATACAATCCACAAAGCGAATAATTATTCTATATCAATATCTATGTACGTAAAATAATTATTACTATTAAAAATATAGGAATCTTTTTTTTGGTATCTATATAATGTTTATAGTAAAAGACGTGCTTTTTCTATTTCCCAGTATGCTGATAGCTTTACAGATATTGAAATAGAGTTTCGTTCGCTTTGTTATGCATGTATAATTTACGTTCGGATCCACCGATGTTCGACACTGTGCTCACGGATCGAAACAAACAGTCGAAGTTTACTATGAACAATAACACATGCAAATATTATTCCTACCGCGAATGTGCAAATTACGATGAATTCCGTTGTGGATATTTGGGCGGGTGTTAGAACGTATTACTTTAAAATTAAGTTGCATTTTCTAATTATATAGAAAACTTTGGAAAGATTTTATGCACTGAGAAATGGAGCGCTATTTGTAGAGAAAGTTGCATGCAGCGGCGGTTACGCTAATGATTATTAATCGCAGTGAAAGTTGCTATTATTCTGATTTGCAGTAATTTTAGGGTAGAGAATACAGAATATTTAGGAAATATGAACATAAAATTTTACAATCTACATTTTAACGTAGCGAATCAGCGGAAACGCGTACCTTTTTGTATTTCGCAATGTATATTTACTGAGAAATATCTATTTTACATATATTTCTCTCTTATATCTGAATTATTTATATATACATTAATAAATAATTTGTAATTAAATTATTATAATTTTTTTTACTTTTTATTGTCCAATATAGCTT
>VBVQ01002166.1:0-27073 GCA_011636635.1 Tetramorium simillimum | reverse complement strand
GATTGATACAAGTAACTAATATCATTTTAAAGTGGATACCCTGAGGTTTAAAACAACGTTAAAATTTTTTCAATATATCAGTTAGAACCTAAGATAGTAAATTTTGAACAAAAAGTAGAAAAAACACGTTTGTTCTATTTAATTTAAAATATTATTGAAACAACATTATTTTTCATAATAAATTGAAATACGTTATAAAAAGGGAATGTTTACTCTATATTAAAAAAAGGATATCTTTACGTTAATTAGAAGCCAGAATATTGAAGCCGAAAAAAAACCTTGACTAGGTCAAAATGATCCAGTGAGCCCTCTGGGGGTTAATATATAATATATTTCTTATTCTCCGTCGTCTGGCTATTTGAACAATTTAACATTTGATAGATAAGAATTTAATTGAGCTCTGCGAGCCTAGGGTCTAGGTACCTTCTCGCCGCCTACTGGTGAAGCTTAATACATGGTTGGAGCTATATTCCGAAAGTAGTTGGCAAGTCGCTTTACAATTATTGCGTACCCTAATGCCAACCTTGACGGGCGGCGGGTTAGGTACGTGGCAATGGAGGGCGGGCGCGGGGTTGAAGTTAAAGAGAGGGTGGGTACACGTAAAGCAACGTCTTCACGGCGCTCTCCTGAAGAGTGGAGAACAATGCGAACTTTGGGATAACTTCGAGGAGCGAGAATCAACATGAAAGGGGAAGTTTCCATCTCTAATTGGTATTTAGGAGATCCGAAACAGAGCTAAGTTCGCGTCGACCCCGCGTACCTGCGCGCGTGTATAATCCATGTACACACTCGTGTGCGCGTGCAGATTTAAACGCTTCCTCCCCATCCGCGCTGGGGTGGGGCGGGGGGAAAAGGATGAGTTGTATTCCGCCGGCTTTCCGTCAGTCAGCCACTTGATGTTTATCATCTGGTTCGCAGGTCGGCGGAGGATTAAATTATGTATGCGTCGATGTGCCTTAAAAAGGTAATCTGGTCTAACTTTCGCGGAGCGAAAGGGAGGAGAGCGAAGCGCAGGCAGGGTGGAGCGCGTATACGACTTCCACTCGAGGATCCGCGGGGGATTTCACCGTGGGAGTTAGCGCGCCGGAAAGTATGGGTAGATTGTGCGAGGAGAGACGTATATCTCAAAGAAGCGTCTCGTGTCATTGAGTGCCTCCGCGCGCGAGTCGTCACGGCAGGGTTAATGCACGCGCACGCGTGTATTTGCCGAACGTGTCGGTGAAAGAAACGATTCTATTATTCACGAAGCCTTTGTGAGAGAGATCGAGATCTCTCGCGTGTTTCAGCGATCCTTTCTTCGCGAGGAGAGGAGCTACGCCTGGCTGGGTCATTGCGCATAAATAATATCATTTAGACAAACACACCTAGTTCCGAGGGGAATATATCTTTGAGCTTTGAACACGCGAATTTTGTGCAGTGACGCGATGTTATCGATCGCTGGATTGTCGCTGTCTCTTTGTCCACGTTGATGTTGTGCGACGTGCATGATGATGCATGCGCACGCCATATACAATGTAGCCTAATGCGTGTAATACCTTTTCAGTTAGTTACAGTTTTTGAAAGTTATGAGATAAAGGAAGATCATCGGAGATAATATTTATTAACAAAAGTTAAATCAGTTTTGTAGGTAACACGAAACGACGGGTTCGTTAGATGGCAGCAGATACTAAAGCAAACCGCAACCAGTTTTACGCTAATTATCCGTTTTAAACAACCCGCTACTGGATTCGCAAGGGTAGGTATTTAAGGGTGACCGGTTTGCGGCTGTTCTGCACAGATGGCGCCAGGCTGCTTTTACCCCTTGCGCAAAAGCTACCCCCAAAGGCAACAAGCGAGCTCCAGGTATCCAAGGATAGAAAATAGCGTTGTTAAAATTATTCTATTCTCCAATAAATAAAATAAAGAAGTTAATTTTAATTACTTTTTTTATGTGGGAATGCAAAGTTTAAAAATAATTTATTTTTATTTAAAATAACTCATCGAATATTATATAATTACTGACTTTATTAAAGTCTATAATTATTATCGACAATCTTTTCCTACGATATTCGCTAATGGGACATTTTTATATCGCAATTGAATTCAATATATAATTACATTGTTTGAACGAGATACGTGTTAGAGTAACTCGTTACAATAATAATAGCGTAAGCCGTGGCTTAGAAAAAATTTCAAGAACGAGAAACAGTCGACCCACAATCGTGGGTGGTCAATAAAGGACCACTTTCTCTCGGCACGTGCTACCACCCTCCAAATGAGCTTCGGCCTCTTACGTATGTTGTTCAGTGAAAAGAAATAAAGAAGGTAGTCGTCGATGAACTCTGGAGGGGTCGATCGACTGCCATTAATGGACCAACGGTGAAAGGACGTGGATGAGGACTCTAGCGGTAAACGTGTAACGCGGTCTTTTGTGCGAGTACAACGAGGACGGAAGTACGGAAAAGAAACGAGTTCTTACGATCAACTTAAGGATTGAGCGCAAAACTGCTTGACCACCTCTTTTCCTTTCCCTACAGTCCCTTTTCTTTCGAATTCCGTTTCTATTCTCGACACGTATCTTCTATTGAGAATCTAATGAAATTTATCATTAATAAACATTTTAATTAGAATTTGATAACAAGGAGTTTTTCCGATGAAAAATTTACCAATTTATCATGGGATATTTTATTTTTCAAATCACATCCAAACAATAAATTAAAAAGATTTTTTAACAAAACAAAGGGATGAATTTTTTTAATTCTTACAAATAAATTTAAAAATAAATACAATAGATAGACATTGATATATAGATACTTGCTCACAGTGTGAAGTGCACAGTTGTGCCGCGACTGATGAAGTAGAAATCGATTGAATAACGGCCTTACATCACAGCGGTCTAAATTTGTCCCGTCTTAAGATAAGATTTGGAATTCGGTCTATTCGTCACGGATGTCTTCGACCGTCGCTTCTCCGTTCACTTTTCCCTTCGTCCCTTTTCCCTTTCTTTTCGCCATCTTCTCATTTCGAAACCCGAAGCTCTATTAGCAGTTTCTTAGAGCGGTCCCAAATGGCATTCCTATTGATGCTAGCTGTGGGGGTGTACCTTAACGCTCGGGGGAGAAAAGAGCGCCATTCTAAGGCAAGAGAGAAGTTTATGGACTGAGCAATGGCTACTGCATTCTGTTCGAAACGGACACTAGGGTTCCGAGTCCCCTTTTATATCGCCTCCATCTCTCTGGCCTCTCTGTGCGATTCTCAGCGATTCCTGTATCGCGACTTCGACGTGCGTCATCGTGTCTTACGCCAATTATCACTAAACCGATAAATTCCGATCTAAAGAGATCCACTGAGAATTTTTTCATCTGGATAGAAATAGTTTTTTTATTATTGTAGAATTTTTGAAACATTTTCCTGTATTCTTTTCTTTCTTGCGAAATATCTTTTGCAAAATATTTATATTTTTAATATGAATAGATAATACAATCTTTGCATGATATATAAATAATTTATTATTTTATCAATATTTAATGTTTTACAATAATAATTTAACAGTAAATTTAGTACATTTAAGAATAACATTTTACCATTTATGTGCATGTCTATAACGCATTTGCTTTTATAAAAAAAGATCTGTTATATTTTTCTGTAATAAAATAAGAATTTGAAGATTTATGATATATGTATATCAAGAGACAACGAAATATACATATCGCAGAAATCCAATTAATTTTTTCACAGAAAATTAACCCAAATAGAACAGAGGAAAACATAATGTCAAAATGACGTTAAAATAACGAGAATATGATTATCTTAAAATTCACATTTCAATCATAATTTAATCATTCTTTTATTATTTTTAAATCATTTGAGATCACTTTGACATTATCATGACTTGCTTCTATCTGAAAATAGAACATATAAATGGGATTTTGAATAGAGTCTATATAAGAAAAGAGAAGTAATATAATTCAATATTAAATATCTACAAATGTGTTTACCGCCGAACTTTCCTTAATTGAAATTTTTCTCCTCAAGCTTGTGAGCGATATGAAAACATTAGTATCTCCCATATACTTTGATTTTCGCAGAGAGAGAACTCGTTTCAGTGACTCGGTCAACCGGAAGGATTGGACAATTTTCCACCCGTTCGCCGTCCTGTTCATCGACTTTCATCGGCCATCCTTACACGTAACTTTATCGAACCTCTTTCTCGTTGTGTCCCCTGTTTGCCGTTGTCCTTCGATTAGTTGCAGTCGAGACGACACGGGAGTTTCGGGCATATCGCTGTATCATTCAGCACGGCTGTCTAGGAGAAAAAAATAATATTGTCGTTTCATCCGGCAGTCGACTCACGTCGGCTCTTAGCGACGAGCGCGGCTCCTCGCTCGGAAAGAAGAGCGCAAATTGGATTATTCTCGAGCGAAGTTGCTTCGGGAAAAAGTCAGGACTTGGAGGGTGGCCTCCGATATGCTTCCGGGAGGTGGCTTAGTTGAAGCCACCGCCTCTCTTCTTCACCGCGAGGTAACTAGTGTTGTCTCTCGCGCGTTGAGACCTCAGGCGGCGCGGCGCGGCGCGTCCTCTCCCGTTTTGTCGCGCGCTTGATGGATTGATATTTTTAATGCGGGAGACAGGGGCGCCGATACGGCTTGTACCGGCGGCGGAACGATTTAACCCCCCCGAAATAAGACGTTCCCCGAGGCTCCTTTCTTATTGCTCCTTCGGGGAAGGCCCGACCGCCGAGTTTCGGGAATCGTCGGTATTATTGCCTAAGATAATGAGTTTTCTTCCGGGGAAAAGGCGGAAGACCGATCGCCTGTTCAAATATTGCGGGCGGCGCAATAACCAAAGTGCTTTCGGTGGCATCCGGCAAATAGAGATTGCGACCGTGCCAAAAGTGACGGGTTGAAATCCGTCGCGGGTAAAGGCGCAAAACGGGGAATTGAATTGCGCCGCCGCTCCGTCGATAACTTACGGTATTCACGAACGGGCCCGAATTACGAGAGCGCGATAATTCATGCATTCTGATACTCGCGGATGCATATAATGCGCAAGAAGTGGCAAAAGTCCAGAACAATAAGCGCATTCGCCGCGTCCGCCCGAGTCTCCCTCCCGCATTCTTGCGTCCGGTATTCGCCGCCTGCTATTTCTACGTAGTCACAACGAGCGAATTAATAGCGCCTCGTGTGTGCCGCGGGGGGGATCGATATTCGGTCCGGGTGGACTCGCAAGAACGTCGTGAATTGCGGCCTATCGTTAACTCTCCCTCCCGGGGAAGCAATACCGCCGCGGCGACCGCGTCGCGACGACGATGCCTCGGTACCGTTATTTCCTGAATTTCCGGAGAGACCTCTCGCCGACCTTATCTCCCTGCTGTAACCCGTTAGACTGGACAATGCTCGCCCAACTCCGACGCATTCGAAGTTGGAAATATCGGCGCTGGCCTAACGCCAAGACGCTCCGTAATTGCGGGGCGACACGTATGCGAGACCCCCGTAACTGCGGGATACGTAGCCTCGTTGTGACGTCGGCGCGAACGTTTATCGGCATTGTTTCGCTCCTTGAACTGCTCGCGCGCAACCGCGCGCGATTTCTAAAATGAATACATAGCGGACTCTGCGCTCGCGGGCGCCCCCATTATAATGCAGATGCCTTCGAGAGAAGCACTAATTTCGCGGAAACACCCATTTGCAGTTATCCGCCAACTAGCGCATGCATTTGCGTCACGAGTCACATATATCGTATACGTTTGTGTCAGAAATTATTACAGATATCCATCGTGTCTGTTTCATAGTAATATTCAGTCGAATATACCCGAGTAGAACAGAAAGTCATAATAATGTCAGAGTGACCTCAAATGATGTCAAAACGACAAGAAAATGATTAAATTACCATTGAAAGGTGAATTTCGTAATGATATTCGCGTCACTTTGACATTATCATGACTTTCTGATCTACTTGGGTATTGTGTCACAATATCTAACCATTTATTTTGGGATTATCTGCAAAGAGTGATGCTCATTTTCACCCACTTTTTGTGACTATGAAATTTAAACTTTTTTAACGCTAAACTAAAATTTAGGTCTCCTAAATTATATCAAAATAAAAGTAAACTTCCTTCTCATTCCAAGATAATCAATACAAAAGCAAACGCGCGTCAACAAATGGCACAAGTGTTTTATTTAATTAAAAAGCATTACAAAAATATAAAAATGCACATTTTCACTCGGAATCCTTATCTCTTTTCTGAATTCGAATTGATATATTGGCTATAACTTTGTTTGGAATGCGGCAGTCATAAATGTGACTATAACTTAAATACCAAAGATTTAGTCGATTACAAAATGTCAAAATAGCGCGTAAATACAACGAGGCCAAAAAATATAAATTGATAAAAGAACAGCTAAGAATTGGCCAAGAAATACTGTTACCGCAATATGCGTCCACCACGTACTTTGGTTGCGACCGCATTAAATAAACCCGATAAGAATCTTGTCGGTATATTCGACGCCTATCTAGATCGCCTTCATTCGTTCTTATTAACACCGATTGATATCTAATAAATGCGCCCGACTTTTCTGATTTTTGTAATAGATATGCGTTATTTATGGATAATAACGTTTTGAAATAAAAAAATTCTAAAATGGTTGAAGAGTCCATTTTGCAACTCGGCATATATGGTCTAAACAGTGAAAACTTTATTTTAAAATAATAAAATATTAATATTTCAATCCACAAAAAGAGGTAAATGTTTAATGTGGGTCCGGCGGGACTTCACTTTTGTTTAAAAAAACATCTAACTGAAAAGTTGCAATTTTATGCTCGCTTAATGAAAATTTGATTGAACACTATTTTGCCATAATATTTTCGTTCCTTACGTGGAATATCTCTGCAATATGGAGATTTCGCGCAAACGTGCATGGGAACCAGTTCTCCCTTGCAAATCTGATTCGACATAATTACAGTCGGTTCCGAGATGAATCGATACCGAGCTGTTTGGTCGCATATAACCGTGTATATAGACTCGTATAAAGTATAGGACGACGAGAGGGCAGACAGAACCCGGTGAAGAAGAGGGTGGACAGAGGGGGCGGCAGTTTCCGGAGGAGGGGGAGGGAGCAGGCCGGGGCAAGCTGCATCTGCGCGTGACGGTCGGGTGACAGGTCGAACCGCCAAGCCAAAACGGAATCATTAGCGTGGCCCGTTAAGGGGGTTACGAATTAACGGGCTTTTATCCGGCGGAACGACGAAATTCGACAATACGCCGGACTAGAGTATTCCATTAGCGATCTCGCGATGCGTCGTCGCACCGGCGTCGCCTGGACCAACGTCGCCGACGTAATTTAATATGTCGATATACGCACGCACGCACGCATGCATACTTGCGCTTCGCCGCGAGTGTACATACGTACGCGCGCTCTACGTGGTCTGCGTGCGCGGGGTGTAAACACATTTACGTGTCCCCGGCGAGGCAAGAGGGCGGGCGGAAGGCGCGAGAATGCCCCCCCTTCCCCCCCCTCTATAAAACGTCGTCATTGTGCTGCGGGTATCGCGCACGGTCGTGAAAACGGAAATGCTTGCGCGCGGTTGCTTCCGGCTGCCGGAGCGACCAAGCCCGTCGCTGATGCCCCAAACGTTTTCAAGATCCGCGTCTTTTTAGCTTTCCCGGTGACATCTCGCCCGATCGGTCGAACGGGCTGGATTTTTTTGCTCGTTACGGGGCGCACAGAGATGACATGTATAATTTATAAGATTCCCTTCGTGCGACGACCGCGAGTGCTTCTTGCGGTCTTTCTGAGAGCACATGAATGCATGTGATTCATGAATTTGCATCGGTTTCGCCGGTAATGGTTCTGGGATATACGGAGGTTTTCGATGCGACCGCAAATAAAAACAGACAGGGGAAGTAGATGGAATTTTAGTTGCCTATTTTTGGTTCTAATAATTTCTAAGCGGCTTACTGATAATCAAGCAAACTCGACTAATCGAGTTATTTGCGAATGGAAATAAAAGATATTACGACAGCGAGAATCTGCTGTTGCAAAACGATACGAGCTACATCAATGAAAAAATAATCGCGGTAATGGGAAATGCCGGTATTTCCGGTGAATGGGACGATTCATTCTGCGAAATAATTAATATGCGTTTGTGCTCGTGAAATTGCACAGGAATATTGATCGCGCATCGACGGAAAAACAATGCGGCGGGAGTAACACAATATTACACGTTCGTATTTTTAAATCGGAAACGCGAATACGAAACCGTGTTTGCATCGAACGTACACATGCAAATATACGCAACGAGCATGTGTAAAAAAGTGCTTTTAAAGCCACATTATTTATCGTACTGTCAAGAAATAATTTTCGCTACATTGGGCGCCATAAATGGAAATTTTTAATCCTATTTGACGTAAAATTCGACAAACACAAACTTGATTGAGATTGTTAAATAATTACGGTATCGATAATTTCTCCCTTTGAAATTCGATCACTCTAATAGATTCAATTTCTATTTACGAACCATGCAAATAAATCGTTCAACACAAAATAAATATATTATTCTTGTAAAATATGTGAAACATGCATTAATTGAAAAGCCTGTACATGCGAAAATGTGAAGCGCACATAAAACATGCTCGCCCGTGCGCGTCGCAAATTTTTCACGGAAATGTATTTCCTGCTATCTCGACTATTTCGCATTTTGTCATTATCGACTTTTAATTTTTCACGCATTTTTCGACCTCCAAACGATCGCATTTTAATGCAGATTCCAAATATTATTCAACAGTCAGCCGACCAAAATTTTTACAATATAAACTACATGAATGAAATTCAATTGTCACACAAAGCGGTACTGATAAAGATACAGACATAATAGAATAGCTGTATCTGGAAAAAAAAACTTGTGCAATATGACTGTACGGTGATCATCCGTCCTATATTACAGAATCATTTATTTTAGGTTTTAGGTTTGTGTCCTTTGGATTTTTCTTTTTCTTAAAAACTCACTTTTGTCCTTTATTTCTGAAAAGTTTTATAAAATGTCCTCTATTTCAGTCTTCATCACTTTTGTATAATATTGTTTTGCGTAATGTTTAAATAAAGATGTGTTTCTTTTTTTATATGCATACACTGAAAAAAAGTTGTGGTCAAAAATGAACGAATCAGAAAATCTTGTAGGATTAATTAAATATTCTGGTTATTATAATAGAACTCAATACTTTATAACTTATGATAACTAGAATTCCTATTATAATAACCAGAATATTTGATGAATCCTACAAGATTTTTCTGTTTCGTCCGATTTTAAGCAGAATTTTTTTCAGTGTATGTATAAATGTTTCAGTTTACAAAATTTTATTTTTTTTTTCATATAAATATTCAAGGAAAAAATATTAATGATAATAGACAAATTTACATTGCACTTGTGGAAGAAGGGTAGGTAGCGGTGTCCTTAATTTTTCTCAAAGAAAGAGAGAAATACGGCCACTGTAAATATGAGGCACGAATGTAAACTAATTATAAGCAAGTATCATCAAGATCGCGCGATCGACATAATTCGTTGCAAATGTCGCAAACCGCCCGTGCACATCGCAACTCGTCCATCTTCCGCTTTTCGCTCGAGCGCCTTCTCTTTTTCGTCATAATCTGCTGGAGTTATACGAGGCGGGCGGGTGGTATTGTCGTCGCGGGAACGACACGCCGCGCGACCGCCCTCCGCAAGTGCGGTTTTGACGTAAGCGAACGAACCTCGGTTTAATAGCATTTCCATTTGCCTAATGATCACGGCGACCGTACCCGCGTATCGTGGCCCTATCCACGCTCTTATCGCATTTCCTCTCCGGTACACACGAGAGGCGGCTGCCGTCTCTCGTACCGTTGTTGGGTCGTTGCCGGTTGTTGTTGGCTGGGTATCGCTCCTGGGTATCCGCAGCCGCGCCGCCGCCGCCGCCGCCGTTGATTCCGGAGATTCCGCTCCTCGTGCAGACACAGGCGGCCATTGTGTGGAAGCTATTCGGCAAATAAGATTATTACTGTGTATATAAGTCGCCTACGTCATGCGGATTACGCTCGGCGGAGCCCACCGCTCATTTTGCACCGTCCCGTCCGTCCGCGCGGCGTGCGTGTCTCCGCGCGGAAGAGACCCCTGTCTGCGTGCCCGGGCGTCGCCTTACCGCGCGGGCCGATGTATCTACACGTGGGCAAATATATGCGGAAGCACCCAAACTGGTTCCTACGCCGCAAACGATGTTCGGCGGCCGACACTCGCGCACTCGCGCGCGCGGCGAGTACCGATCGCGATTATGCACGGTGCATTCGAATGTCGGGTATTCAGGGCGCGGGGAATGGAAGGAGATAGGAGGCTTTCACTGACATTTACAGACCGCGCATCACGATCAGTCGTTCGTCGCTTTTATTTCTGCTACAGGCACCGTCTGATAAGCTCTTTTACGAACCGTTACTTTTTTTTCTCCGCGACGTGCCTCGCTCCCGAGAAGTCACGCAAGGTTTTAAACTCCAGGAAGATATTTTTTTACCAAGGATATTAGAAATTAAATTAATAAAAAGTAGCAATTTAATGTATTAAATAATAATTTTGGAGTTATAAATCTTTGTCGTAACTGACAACAATTCTAATCTCGACAACAGTAGATCAGCAATGCTACATATTCTTTTCGATGCATCTGTCATTCACTTTACAAATCCCGGCGCATTCATCAAAAAACTGTCACTTGGCTGTTTCACTTTTTAATCGTCCTATTGTATCCGCGGCATATACGTCGGTAATTGCGGCTGGTATCATCGTCTACCTTGGTTAATATCTCGCCAACGCTGCTCTTCAACATAATCTCTGACTCATTGAAACTTCGCCACATAAAAGCGATACTGGCTTTAATAAGCACGTCTAATCTGCGTCAGCCAACACGAGAACCCCTCGTACTATGCATATGGTACATCTAGCACGTGACGTCCAAAGTAGATTTTCTTTTGAATATTCGTTACTCTTTACGATTTTAATATCAGTCTTGGAAAGAAAAGTTGGATGAAATTAATGTCTGTAATTAAATTCATCCGAATTATTTACGGGATATTTTCGAATTAATGCTATTTTATAGCGATATTTAAATATCGCTGTAAAAATAGTATTAATCCAAATCTCTTTATATATATATATATATATATACATTATAATACATATAAATGGTACGGAAATAGGATTACTCTGAAAAATCAAAATCCACTTTACTGATTACTGAAACGACAATCACGTTTAAATTTTGCAGTCGTATCCAGCGCAAACTTCAACAAAACTAACTAGAATATTTTTATCTCCAATAACACCATCTACGGTAATGCGATCAATTCGGGACACTAGCTTTCCATTATTCCAAAGCAACCGCAGAACCATTAATAGAATTTGGCGTATTCACAAAGTTTGCTGCCCCGAAATGACTGCTCGAGATTATTCTACAGTAATTTCATTCGTGCAATTGAAAATATTATAGTTATAATATTATATTAATATTACAATTCTGTAAAATAAGAAGATAAAATAGTCATCAGAATATCTGAAATACCTTTCCTTATACCTTACTAATTTTTTTATTACATTAATTCTATTTTTTGACTATTGCTCTAAAACGATAAGATGATAAAAGGTAATTTTAATAGAAAACTCTTGTATGAATTTTAATGTTAAGTCCAATTTCCCAATTTATTTTGCAAAAGGGAACGGGAAATAGATTTTCGCGATGAAATATATGAAAAAGAATTAGAATATGATATGAGAGAAAAACAATGTGGACCTATCTCTGATTTGCATGAAATTCTTTCGCCGAAATGAAAAACCGGGCTTGAATATGCAGCTTACATCGGCCATAAATTTCTCGCGTACTTTCCGGGTCAATATATCGGAAATTTGTTTTCGACAGCAGTTCGTTCTCGTGTAAGACTTCATCACCTCACAGTATTGATCGATACTGATCGATAATACACGATTATGATGGAGAAGCAAAAAGAGCTCATAAAACTCGGCCACCGATGCTGCCCGGGATGCTGTCGAACCTCCCCGAGAAACTTTAAAAGCTTTGATAAAGGTGCTTTTACGCTTTGCGTGAAAGTTTAAACGTATGCCGCCTGAATAGTATTTTGTTCAAAATCATAATTGTCTGAATGGTGTAAGTTCCGGCCTCGAGGTACTGAAAACAGCAGATATTCGTTACAAGTTTTTTTTTTTATAAAATATAAAATTTTACATTTCTATTTTTTATTAAAACAGCTAGGATTTATATTTTATTATTTTATAAAAGTCAAAGTTACGTCCATAAAATCATTGTTTATGATGAGCATCACGTTCGAAAAATTTGGAATATTAAATTTGATAACGTTAGAGACACACTTAATCCGCCGCGTAAATTATAAAATAGGCATTAAACTTTGTTGATATTTTTAATATAATAACCTAGCAGTGATATGAGAGATATAAAAAATTTGCCACATTATCTACTGCAATGTATTCTTATATCTCAGTCTGTCTTATATTTTATTAATTATAACTTCTCTTGCAAATAATATCGTTTTATTTTATCCACTGTTTTTCTCAGTATTATGAATAAAATTAAATTAATTATAGAAAATTATAGAATTAAAAATTATTCTCTTTATTGTATATAATAATTGAAAAGTATTTATTTTGAGAGAAAATATATTGAGAAACAAACTGATAAAAAAAATATATAAGTAGTACAATATGAATCACAAAGAAAATAAAAAAAAACTTAAAACTTCTTTATTTAAAAAGCCATACTTATTTTTATATATTCTTTTAACAATTACCCGCACATTCTGTAATCGATCCTTAGGCAGTAACAATACCAAAGAAGGCGATATGCGTATGATATGGATACGGCTGCGATTAATACAGCATGCTATCGTTACGTATTCAGTGCGGCACGTCGTTCACCTCCGTGGATCCGTAGGTGTAACTTGAAGACCGTACGCGCCTGTATTGCAAATACGTGTGCCGTGTATCTTCTATGCCAGAGAGGAACGAAACGCTAGCGAGTTAGCAGGTATTGGAGCAGACGCTCTACGACATGCAAATCATATCACTGCCGTCTACTGTGCGTCTCTGTCAAAGCCGTGAGCGTGATATCATAACAGCGTGCACGAATATGTATGTATAAGCTGCGACATTGATCGAACTTAATTTCATTCATTATCGTGACGTGACGCGGAAGCGGTACACCGGACAGCTGTACGATTGCAAGAAAAATTGGCGACGTGATAGTGTTTTAAGGTAGACGTAAAGAGTGAGTCACGCTATAACGTTAAATCGTATTTCAGATACTGTGATATCAACTTCATAAATTTGAAAAGCTGTATCTCGACGATTAATCAGAAAGCGATGAAGTATTTCGTAGTACAGTATTCTTTCTTGGACGGTGATTTTCTTCCTTAGCGAGAACATTCTTTAGAATCTTTTAATAAAAGAAGAATATTATCTTGTGGAAGAGTGCTTTTCATTCGTACTTCTTTCACCGTAAAAAATCAATATATATAAATCATTATGTTCAGACTACGCAACAATTTTTCGAAATAAAATAGTTCAGGTTGAATATGATTTTTGAGCAGACATTAAAATTTATTTTATTTTTGCACTGTTAGAACCAATGTGTGAATATCATACACTTTTGGGATATGCAGATGTGTGTCCCCTGTTTTAAGACGCCTATGAGTGTGTAAATTTTAAAAAAACGTGTGAATATCACACATTTAAACAAAATTTACATACTTATAGACGTCTTAAAACCGAGGACACGCAACACACGCCAAAAGTGTGTGATATTCAAGTGTGAGTATTTCTGCGAAGAGACTTGAGCTGTCGCTTATCACCCCTTTTCGATAAAGAGGCATCTTGCATTCCTTCTCTTTCTTTTAGTTACATGTCCCTCTTTTGTTTGATATTTATTTGTATATCAATGTCGTCGGTTTCTCTCGAATGCGGCGAGGCTAGAATAGAAAGGTTTCTAAATAATTGCACGCATAGGATTCCCCGTCTTATGAAAGCGGACGTTTCACGGTAGTGCATTTCTGCGAAGTCGGAAGGACGCGTGGGAAGAGACGGTACGTCGCAACGGTTATGGATATTGCTCTCACGCGTCACGTTGGACACAATATCTCTGATGGCGTGAAGTTTATCTGCGTCCTTTTTGCCGCTTTAACGGTAATGGTACCAATGGATTTATTTGCATATGTCATATCTATTTAGCGAGGAGAGCCAGGACGGCTCTCTGACGACGCTTCCTCGATTCGATTCACAATGCCGGGGCTTTACTCGCGGCCCGCTGGTACGTACCCCATAAAACGCGACGGTGTATACGCTCGGCGTGGCGGGAAGCCCGGCGCGCACACTGCCACTGTTCGTCTCGCAGTGCGGCCTGGCGATTATGTAAATGTTGCTCATGGAGGCGCAACAGATGCCTCTCGCCCGACTATCGCACCTCCGGACCCTCCTTTGCCGCGTCGGGATACGCCTACGCCCCCCTAATCCCAATATAGCGCCGCTTCAGCCGCGACGCTTCGCGGGGATATTGTTTAGATCCTCCAGCGAAATTCCTTAGAAATTCCGGAGAGTGCCGAGGCGATCCGCTTCTAACGCCGTGAGGAGGGTGCGAATTGAAAGGGAAACGATCGAGGCATTCTCCCGTATGCGCGCACACCGCGCCGCGCCGCGCCGTTACACGCCGCGAAACTTGCCCGAAACTTCGTACTTACTTGTCTACTCGATAGATCGTGGTTCGCGGCGCAGCGATAAGCGCGTATCACGTACCGGGGAGCGGCGTACTGTAGGGACGCGTGATTATCGGGCACAGAAAGTTCCGTGGATTCTAATCAGCGAGACCATGGGTTCCGCGATGCAATCTCGATTGTCCTCGCGCGTTCCACCTTCCTCCGGCGCTGCTTTAAGCCGCGTTGCCTTAAAACCCGAGTTTCCCGCTGCGCGGAGCGCCCGTGTATTCCCTTCAAGATCCCGGTGTCCCGGACCGTTCTCAGGTCTGACGAATGATTATCGAGCATGCGAGAGGGAGGGAGGGAGATACACCAATCGGTGTACCGACGCGCATTAGGTCACATTAATATATCGATTATAAGCAGGCCGGTGTGCCATTACCGTGCATTAGCGCCCCTGACTCGCGTCCTTCGGCGAGCGCGATTAAGATAAAATATGCATCCTGCTGTATTATCTATATCGCCAATAAGGAAAGTCCTATGAATTGTGTATGATATACGCTCCACGCTAGTCCGCGGCCCCGTCGCCGATTATTCATTCGCTACTAACCGGCCGCCGCCATGAGAAAAGATCGGTGCTCGCTCTGTGCTCGCGAGCACGAAGACAGAAACTACTTGTGCTACCTCGTGCGTGCGATGTATCGCGGATAATGGGTCCGGCCGAGATAAATAGCGCCAACAACGTCTCGTTGCGGCGAACAGGTCGACGGCAGTATCGATATTATCTCGAGTATGTGGGATAGGAAGGTGCTAGGTGTCGTTAATAACTGCCTCCTCCCGGAGGAATGCCAACTCGGTTTAATCATCGCAAGCCGCTGAGCGAGAGAAGCGCGCGATGCACTATTATATGGATCTTACGCACCACGCGTGTGCGCACCACTCCAGTTATGCGCGTCAATATTCATGACTGTATCATAATGGTATGATAAACAGACCACCGGTAAATTTGCATATTAGTATCAATCACTCGGGATTAATTCGCACTTTTATCGCAGTCGCGAAGCCGCCGTCGAGAAATATTTTAGTAATTGGAAGTTATCTCATGGTTAAAAGGACTAGTCTGACAATTATGCGTGTCAGACTATCGTCGAAGAGCTCTCACGCATCTGAGAATGTGCACTGAAAAGAAATTCTGGTTAAAAACGAACGAATCAGAAAATCTTGTAAGATTGATCAAATATTCTGGTCATTATAATAGAATTCAATACTTTATAAATAACTTATAATAACTAGAATATTTGACCAATCCTACAAGATTTTTCTGATTCGTCCGTTTTTAACCAGAACTTTTTTTCAGTGTAGGTAATTGCACGTTATATCAATTTTTAAAACTGATTCTTGCATGTATCTTGCATTAAAAAATTTTGAACTCTAAATGATAAAATAAATAATGAATCTTTATGTGGATATGCCGCATTTAATATTTTTTACAAATAATTATTCCGCTTTTGAAATTCTTTTATGTATGTTTTGAAATTGGTATACTTTGATGAGTAAGAAATTTGCGTTGTGATCGAAGGTACGTATGCCAATTACCGGTGGCGCGTTCGTAATGAAAGAACACGTCAATATTCATGGCCTCATGTTCCATAATCATATGGTAAATGGGCCTCATCACTTATGGCTTTACGAGCCGCGAAGTGCCAGCGCTTTAAGAGTGACATGATTACTTTTACGATGGTTGATGATCCATGCAGGACGAAGATGTTAAGCTCCATGCGGACCGATCGCATCGTACGGCTCAACTCATTGCACGTGATTATGCATTTCATCATGTTCGCAACATGAATAATTCTTTTCGATAAATAAATGCTTCGATAAATTATTTCATTGCTGCAGATAGAACCATAATAAAGGATACGTAAATGAGGGGAAATACTTTATAATCTTCTTCTGCTAAAACATGACGCATTTTAAGTTTAACATTAAACTTTATCGAGATTTGTAAAAGAAACTTTTCACGACCAGACGAGTTTTCAAATATTAAAACAATTAATCTCTATAATATGTTTCAGAGTGAAATGAGTGTATATAATTTTTGTAACTTGTTTTATTAAACAGCCGTTCTTGTGGGGAATTTAGATTTCCATTACTTTACTGGATGTCTCCCCTACAAGTTTATCAAATTTACTTTAAGCAAGATTAATTTCGTCTGCTCGATATACTACTTTTTTCGTCCACGGGGAGTTGGATTTGCCCTCTCGTTATTTTGAACCTGAGTGCCCTAGTACCTCATGGGGAGGATAACGCGACTCGGCAAAGCCACAGAGCTATTTATTATACGTTGGAAGTCACCGGCGGGGCCCCAGGTTGCACACGATAATGCTCCCAATGCACTGATGACTCATTCAGGAAGCCTCAGATGGTGTCGAGCCTGCTTCGTACGTTTCGCCGATCACATCGCAAATACAGCAGTCGTTTCGCTCGATGGAAAAAAATTAGACGGCTATTATTCAGAAAGCTGCTAATTTGCGAAGCAAATAGTAGAGAGATCGTTAAATTAGACTTTTCCTCTGGAAATATCAGTTTCTATATTTCTATTTAATATTTGTCCAACGTTAACGAGACACTCTTGAACATTTGATTAATTATTCTATTATTTATACATATAACTGTGCGACGCTATTTAATAATATTTTGGCTGTGTCAGCTTTATAGACGTAGAAATTCATCATGGATTGAAGGGAAATTCAGGTTTAAATTCCAATTAGAGTGAAATTTTTAATAAATTTTAATAAATTCTCTACAGTGATTTAAAAGAATGCTCATTAGCATCAAAAAGTTAAATCGATTAATTGATTTAAGTATGTGAATTTATTGACAGAAAAAATTGCATTTCAAGATTAATAAATAATCGACGCACAGTCTACTGAGTTCGAAAAAGTATACAAAATTCACACAAAAATATTATTGTTAAGTTATAAGGATTCTGCCCGACCGAAGACGGCATTTTTCTCTACTTAATTGAATGCCGACTTACTTTCGATTAAATATATCTCTTGTTTACATCGTCTTTTCTCTTGTTTAAATAAAATCGAGGACGAGCTACAAAATTGATTTGTGAAATGATTTCGAAGAAGATTAGTATATATCAGAAGAGACTGACCAGGAATACATGTTGAAGATCAAAAATACCCGTGGAGCGATAAGACAGACTGTCTGTCGAGCTATTCTCAGAAAATAATATCGAGAAGATGGTCTTTCAGTTACAGCGGTGTGGCAACCTTTGTTTCTCGCAATTGAATCGATTCTGTCGATTTGCTTTCTTTTTCGTACCTCACGGCCTTTAAAGATATCAGGTATAAGCAATAATTTTTCCGAGTTTTTGCGAGACGCTGGACGGCAATTCGTTTTTCAACGACGAGAGGAAAAGTAAATGGATGGCGATGACGCCGATGGAGGAGGGTGAAAAAGGAAGATGGCACCATCGGTACATTCTTTGACAAGCCAGGTGATAATGAATTATTCAATCGGATAATCACGGCCGTGTCGCGATTGCGAATTAGTCACAGCCGGCGATGAATGTGTGAGTAAAACGTCTTTGCGTACGGGCGACTCATCGAAGCAGCCTACGAGAGGGGCATCCTCCCATTCCATGGTCATTAGTATTTCGTACAAGCGCCTAATGACTACTGTTTAATGACTACTAATTCGTCGTTGACCTTGGATAATTGGAGAGTCTCATATCCTTGTCAAAGATTTAATGTCTTGGTTTAAAGAATTGTAACTTGACAGAGCCGTTGTCGACGATTTAGCATATCCTTGTATGGAAAGTTTTCAAGTTCTCACACTGAGAGAAAAATACAGTTACTTTTCGCCTCAAAAATCATAATTTTATAATATTTCTAACAATAAATATGATTAACTTAATTATATCATTATGTTAACCATAATTATCGTTAGAAATATTATAAATTGTGGTTGAGGCTAAAAGTAGCTATATTTTTCTCTCAGTACATAGAATAAACTTTTTTTTTGTAAATATTTGCACAGAAGTACAACCGAAACGTATATATACGAATATTGGTAATATTCATAACATATTAAGTCGCACAGATTTAATATCCGCTATATGGTTGGTTTATGCCAAAAAAATATAATATTTCTTGTATATTTAAAGAAAGTTAAATACATATACACAATCTTATTAAATAATGAAAAAAAGGAGTTTTCTTAAGGAAATATCATTAGCACGTAGCTCACACGCGTCGGGACCGGTCTCTCCACAGCATCGTTATCCTCCGCCGTTTTTTTTATGGCACCTTTACGAACATTACCACGTAATGTCGTAAACATGCGGCAGGTCTTCGCGCTCATAAAACGACCAATTGACATGAGGAGGCATAAACAACCTTCGCCGTGGACAGTGGTGATGAGAGGAATAATTTCTTTGCTTCGCTTTATCCCACTGTTTCTACCATAATTTGTTTTATTCCTTTTATGACTAAATTTTGCGTCGCGTATACCTTTATATCAAGTACCTACATTACGAACGAAACATGTGCATACGTCTCGAGTGTGCAAAACAAGTGTGCCAATGAAAGAATTAACAGCATTATATATACATTTACTTTATGTATAATTAAAAAGAGGTAGAAAGTTATTACTTGGACATTTTTGCAGGACACTCGGTTTTACGAGGGAAAGAGATCGATTTTACATTTTATGTTCTACAGTTTTATGTTCTGCTGTGCACTCGCGATATCCCGCTTCTCTACGAAACTAAAACGAGTTTCGAAAAGATTAAATCAGATTGGAGTGAAATGACCCGCGACGTGGCCCGTGGCTGTTTGTCCGCGCCTTCTAGTGCTTCCGTATAAGCATTAAACGCTTCTTCGCGGCTTTAACGGACCCCTCGTCGCCGTACCGGGTAATGTCGTAAGCGCGCGGTGTGCTCCTGCGGTCATAAAACAGGCGGTCGGCAGGAAATGCAGGGGAAGAAGGCACCGCACGCTTTTCCCCCTCGTTGTTCTTTCCGCGCGCGCGAGATCACTCCCGAAACGCCGAGCCCCGGGTCCGCGCTCGTGTTCTCCAATGCTGGCGAACGCGTGCCGTCGGAAGCTGCGACACGGTTTGGCTCTCAGAAGGACAAATAGAAATGGCCTCCGGGGAGGAAGGTCGCCTAGATAGAGAGAGCGAACGTGATAACGACGAGCGGGAGTTTGTTGTTTGTCCCGTGCAATCCCCGCGGATACCTGAAGCTCGTCGTCTCGTTTGGTCCGCCGGCCACCACCGACACTCGACGCCCTCTCAACAGTACGCCCTTTGCTCAGCTATTTTGCGCGAAGCGCAACCCCCCGTGCGGTTCTGCGGTCGTACATATCTTGCGGTAGCGCGAACCGGTCTCCTAAGTGCAAGAATAGTCTGTTTATCTGTGATTTGACTTGCGCTACTTGCCGTTTCCCTGGCCAATTTGAAATAATATCTTTGCTTTCTATCACGCAAGAAATTCGACGAGTAATTTCTATATATAATGAATGTATAATGAAATCCCATGTATAATGAAATTTATCTTTATTTATCTCAACTTGCTAATTATTGTTGCAAATATTACATTTTTTACATACATTGAAAAAAATGTATGTACTTTTACATAGAAATTACTTGTTCACAACCGTAAAATTATCTAATTATGCTGGGTCGGAAAAAATCCAGCATAATCACGTAATTTCACACAAATATTTCTATCAGTGTATGCGCAACATATATTTTTACAGGGGAAAGTTTAACAAATAAAAACTGAGTATCCCGAAGAAATAACGTCGACCAGATAACGACGGGAACGAATAAGCTGTTGAATCTACAAGGCCACGGCATATCCGGGATAGTTGTCTGAGTTTCCGCCATACCTGATTCGAGCGTCATCCCCGTCGTTATTCCCCGCTTATGAATCCTCACCGCAAACTATGTATGCGCGTCCCTGGATGCAGCTTGTATAACATGAACCCTACGGCGATGTACTCTGATATGTAGGAAGTAAAGCAAACGATAATGTCCATGTAAGTTATAAATAAACTCTGGTTAGTAGAGTTACGGCACTTATGGTAATAGACGAATAAGTTTACCTAAAATACGTGAGAGAACTTCGTTAATACGTGTTTATATAATTACAGTATATGAATGCATTCGAATAATTTCATAAGGCAGTTTCTCTTATTGTCATTATTATTATCATTTAATTGTAATTGTATCAAATATTATATTGAAAATTGTAAGGATTCTCGTGAAAGTTTTTAAACCGTGACACAAATAAAAATCCTCCATGTGGGTAAATGACATTATAATTTATGATAAATTATTTAAAATGAATTCGACGAACATCGCATTGATGCTTTAACAAAACGATAAAGAGAATGTATATATAAAAGCGTAGAAGCGAAGATTCTCATCCTCGGCGGGCAGGCGTGAAGAAGCATCGTGATCTTAACCCTCATTAGTCACTCGACACCCTTGACCGATGACGATCAGCGTCATGCGGTAAACACGACCCTACATTTCGGACGATTTAAAATAACCATTTTTTTTTCTCCCTCCACCGTCGTCGCAGGTTACCCAGGTAACCCGGTAAGTTCCCGAGCGGCTTTGATTTTTATTTTCGGGGCCAGCTGGTACGCGACGCGGTGCCTCGACGAGCGTGTTTATGCGAAGGGCTCATTGGTACAATCACGGTGACGGTGCATAATGAACGCAGGGAGAGGAACTCTCGCGAGCCAGCAAGCGCGAGTCGTCTTGACGATGATAATAAATCGTCAAGAGAACGATGACGCGAATGTTTGAGAAAAGCTCCGGGTCGGAGCATGAATCGGGTTCTTCGACAATGGGTCGCTGCTACTGCGTCGCGGTAAAGGTCTCCGAGTAATAGATCTTAATTGGATCCTTTGAGAAACATATTTCATAGTCAATTACCTTAATGGTCGGCATGCTTGAGCATGCTACTAATCTTGCAAGAACCTTGAAAGAATCGTTTTGCAACATTCCTACGCATTTGAATTTGTACAGGATTTAATGGGCTTTAGAGCCATTTGTTATGTAAACGAAGACGTTCTTGCGAATAAGTGAGCGCGATAATCATTGCTGCCTCCTGTACAAATAATTGCTCGCTCTAAAGATTTCCCGCGCTATACATTGAATATTATTTATTTGTGATAATTATTTCTGTTGACGTCGCGATTTAGGCTTTTAAAAGAATTAGTTTTCAATTTCAACGTTTACATTTACAAATTAATAGAGTAATTTCTTTGCACTAACAAAATCGAAACCTTTAGAAATAATTATGGAACTACTTGTTCTGTAAAATCTGTGCGATTATCAAAGTAGATTTAGATATTTTCTCTCTCTTCTAATATGATAAGTAATATAACCTTCTATATTTTTACTTGTCGAAGTAAAAGATGTAAAGTTACGTTGAAATAAAATATTTCAAAAATTCGAGTCTATTAAATTTTCTTGTTTACAACAACAGTGGAACTGTGTCGTCTCGAGCCGTTTTACTGCCGTGTTTACTCGATAAATTACTGTTTTACTGGCGATTCAGACTGCGACTTCGTGAGTACATTAAAATGGCACTACACACGTTTATTTGGACAAAATATGCGTGGCGAAAGTTTATCTGACACGAAAACACAATTTCGGAAATTTACATATATTATAGTTATCTTTTAATATTCTAGTTTGCGCCATAGTTTGAGTAGCGTATGGCTATTCTGTGTTAATTTTTCTATGTCGGATACATAAACATGAAGAATTTATTTATACGAAGCTCACACAATAAATATCAGCTTAAATTATATGTATAGGCATATTATTCGCCAGATCACAAGTTGGTTAGACAAGAATCGTCAGGTTATTGTGCGACGGGATTCGTGGAACGAATGTCGCGCCGGCCTTTTCATCGGACACAATCTAATTTCCTTCTCGCTCCCGTGAGATGTTTATATCTCGTGGAATTATGCGCTCGATTTGGATTTATAATAAAGAGCTTCGGGATCGGAGCGTGGCTCATTCGGAGAGGCGCGAGGGCGCATAAATTATGGTAATCCTCGGTGTGCCCAGCGGCGGCACTCCAGCAATTTAAATTCAGTTAACGTAACGCGTTTGATTTGATGCTGGCGGGCCACCTGCCGGTAAATGGCCACCGATTTTAAGAATGAAATTCTTAACAAGCCCTTAAGATACGTCTCCTCCGCCGTGCCTGCGCCTCAAAAGAACTCTTCGGATTCGTGACCCACAAATTAAGTAAAATATACGTTCCGTGCGGACGGCAGCTTGCGTTTTTGCTTATGAGACATCGTCCTGCATCAATGACGATATTACGACACGCACGAATATAATTTCTTCCCTAAAACGTGTATTAAAACAGTTAATAAGGCTAATGACTACTTATTACTTAGATATTTCGTGATTATAAATACGCATGAACGAATATTTATGTCAATTAAGCTAATACTGTCATAATTTATATTGCGTTACACTACGCAATATTCATCATAAGCCTGTATCTTGTGGAAATTGAGGATAATTAAAAACATATTAACCGAAAAATTTTAATTGCCGCGATTATCGTGGCAAAAAGTACGGGACATACAGAAAGATTTACGCAAAGCATCTACATTGAAAAACGTCCGTACAATTTTTTTGTTATCTAAATAGGTGGCCTTTAGCTGAGTTATAAAATACCGCGAACATCAAACGTGGTAGTCGAAAACTTTTTTATTTATTGACTAATTAGCCAAATTTATTTATTTAGGATATTTCCGCGTAAGACAGCGCGGCGTGCTCGTAATCCCGACGGGAAATTACCCGGTAAGTTCTTTCGTATAATCGGAGCTGAAGTTTAGTGGCACTAACTTGCTGCCGTGGCGCTCCAAGGAGCCAATTAATTTAACGAAGTGCGCCATTACCTCTCTCTCGGTGTCGGATAAGCAAAATCAAAGGCCCGCACTGCTCGAGAACTCCGTTCCCGTTCCTTCTTTTTTTTCACCATCGGGCAGGCAGACGGCATCACGCGCCGCTGCGAGAGCTGAGCAAGGGATTTCTCAGACACGGCGAACGCGCACTCGACACAGATTCTCGCGTCGATCCCTTTTTTTTTTCATCGATCGTCTAAAGCGACGCCGAATTCCATCGCGTTCGAATATCTCAAAGCTCAGCAGATAGCATTACGCGGCTTATCAGCCCAGTCTGTACGGTTATTGTTAGTCGCCTCCTGCATATCGATTTAATGGTATTTCGATAAATTGCGATAAAAATTTTACGACGCAATATACATATCGCCCTAATGGGAACGTGTGAAATGCAACGGTGCAACAATAAATTGCAATCTGCATTAACAGCGTATTTAAAATCGAGTCGCAGCTGCCGAACTCGAAGGAAAGCAGGCTAATGGGTTGCATAAGCTGGTAGAAATGAACACTAATGGGGTAAACATTTCCCGAAAAGCATCCCGTTTAGACAGTTCTCTATTTCTAGGAATAATATTTATGCAACGACTTGCTCCCAAGCAGCGAGGCTGCTTCTTAAAGCAGAAAAATATTGTCGTCCGGAGTAAAACATGATGCACGCATCCCTCGGGTTACTTTATTTATTTCCGTTATAATTAGTTTAACTTAGGCTTAGCTGTCAATTATCAACCGTTGTCAATTTCATGTACGAAATACATGTAATGTCACTCATTTTAAATGTACATAAATATTTATCAAATATTTATTTTAATATTTATGGAATACCAACTATTTATTAAAATTCAGTATACATCATTTTTTTAAATTATCATACAAATTGAAACTGTAAATGCCATTTCGCCACAAATCTAATAGATACTGTATGTGCAAACAGCTTGTAAACGAAAATCAATTATTAGTATATTGCACATCAATATAATAATTCTATCTTCCATTCTAAAATCATATTATTTTTAAATTTTTCTATAAAGACTTCTATAAAAAAAATTCTTTTATGAAGATTCAATGTTAATTAGGAAAAATGGCTAAATTAACTTAAGAAAAAATCGTTATAAAGATTCATTGTTAATTGGAAAAAATGAAGAAATTAACTTAAGAAAGGTACATAGAGAAAAAACGAAAATTATTTTTCATATAAAAAAATATATACATCACTATCTATCTTTCTTAAGTTAATTTCTCCATTTTTCTAATTAACAATGAATCTTTATAAAAAATTTTCTTAAGTTAATTTAGTCATTTTTTCTAATCAACATTGAATCTTTATAAGAATTTTAAAAAATGATATGATTCTAGAATAGAGAATAGAATTATTATATTGATTTGCACTGTACTAGTGATTGATTTTCGTTTACAAGCAGTTTGCACATATAGTATCTATCAGATTTGTTGCGGATTTCGTGCTACATTCTACATAAGCTATTTTACATAGTTTTGAAATAACCCATTCGAATAGCAGCGGATGTCATCCCCGCAACTTTTCTGCGAGGTGGCCGGATTTTTCGGTCGTTCGGCCGTCTCGCGAAGGAACGAAACGGTGATCCCGCTACTCTCCCTAGCGTCGATAGTTACGAAGAACGGAAAAGGAACGACGTGAACGGCGAGGGTGCGGCGAGCGGCACTTCGAAGGAGGTGGTTTATTACGGACGGCAAAACAATACGGGCCGCCGAGGGAAGTTCTGTATATTTTAAAATGCCTCGGAACGCCGCGGAACTTTGGACGTAAGCATGGACGTAACGGCGCTATTATTGGAGATTTATTCGCAAAAATACGGGCACGCAATGATGCGCGACTCGTAAACAGGAATCATCCTCCGTCCAGAGAACATGTCGAACTCGACGAAGAAGCCTAGCGAATTTTATCGTTTTTATTATACCTAATTATCATCGGTTATATGGATCTTCTTCGTGCTTTCGTTTGCGGCGCTCCGGAGCTCGGAGTCTCGACGTCTCGGCGATTCTATCCGTGTTCGGGGTCTCGTTCAATGATTAATCGACACGCTGTTGCGCGAATTAAAGTCGATGTTATCTCACGAATGTTTATACATATATTAGACAAATACGCAGGAAGCATTACTTACGAGTGCAATGCGGATAATCAAGTTTCTAATAAATTTTTTTATTCGGAATTTCACAGAGATAATTAATGTTGTATACTATATGTACGTATAAAGTACACATAAGTGATACGTTTCAATTGCTGATGTTTCCCCGTAGAAGATATTTCGTAGATAAATACAAGCTAATTCATTATCTCTCCGAGACAAATTTATGCACGCGGTTTAATGCGCATCGAGTATTCTGTTGCTGTCCCAGCCACTATGATACTGCTTCAAGACTATGCGTCTTCCAGCCTTCGTCGAAATGATCGATCGGTCGTAGCCCGCAAGCGGTATAACCGTTTTGTCTCTTTGTACCGTAGATATCATCTTGCTGCGTATATTAATATGCTGAAATGTATAATGCATGGAAAGGAAAAACGATACATTGGATACGATACGATACGATACGATACGATACGTATCCCACATGTGGCGAGCGTTATAGATACACGGTGCTAACGAGCAACTCGATCATAAGGGCTCATTAGAAATGAATTAATCGCCGATAAACGTTAATGAGGATGAGACGCCGACGTAAATTACCGGCGCTCCGGGCGTTGCGTTTATAATTGAAATACTTTAGCAACTTTCTCCGATCAGAAGCAGACTAATCTTAAGTGTTTTCATTACACGGATAATAATATGCGAAAATGATTATAAACATAATTAAGTAAAAATTATAAACGCACGTAAACGTACTATAATAGGAGAGTAATTTTCCATAACGTATAAATATATAATTAAGCGATATCGAATGGTACACAGAAAGAAACATTAATTTCAAATCAACAGTAATATTCTCATATACAAGCAAAAATTACAAATCTTCTTTAAAGATTTTGATAATCTTAAACGGAAACAAAATTTCTTTATGTGAGCAAGTTATTGTCTGTTTAAGATATGTGTATATGAGAATGTTATTATTGATTTGAAATTAATGTTTTCTCTGTGTATGAGTCGCAAATTATACGAGATTGTGATTGAGATTGCATGTTCAAAAACTTATTTATCTCTTACAGAAGACAAATGTTTCTTTGATATACCAATAAAAGGAAGAGTTCTCCGAAAAGTATTCAATGCTATATAGAATCAAAGGATGACTCCGACAATCGCTAAATCGAGTCGGACGATTAACTACAATCGTTCCGATCGAATACGTAAACCATCCTGAAAAGGAACCGTTTCTTCTATGAATAAATTATAAACGAAGGATATCTTCTCCAAACGCGCGCGAGACGTGAGT
>VBVQ01002165.1:0-27049 GCA_011636635.1 Tetramorium simillimum | reverse complement strand
CTACTGACAGGCATTCCTATCAATTCTATTTTCTTGCCAGGGTCAGCTAAAAATTGTAAAGAATAGTTGCACAGTTTAATATTTTATCACATTGTAATATCTTAATATTTAGAGGAGGAGGGTGGATAAAGAGGAGATGAAGTCGAGATGGAGAGGAAGTAAAGGAGCGGTAGTGAGAATACGGATGGAGATGCATTTTCCCCCTACCCTCGGAAGAAAAAAAAACGTTTGTACTGATTTTAGCGAGAATTCGACGCGACCCTCCCGGAGAGCGGCCTTTTTCGTGGGACCGATATACTTTGCCTAGCATCAGCGCCTGTGGCCGCTCTCAGGTTTCTCTCTGACAATGAGTAGATGTAGCACGGACACACACCAAAAAGCGATTTATCGACTGTGTCGGAAAGTGTATATGGCTACGTAGTTCTACATCCATGTTTGGCGCGGATGCTAGGCCAAATATTGGTCCCACGAAAAAGGCCGGGATATGGCCGCTCTCAGATTTCTTTCTGCCTATAGTTTTCTCGAGTACGGTTACCAACTGATAAACGAGAACTCGTCGAGATTATTTTACTTCGTTTCGGCAGACACGCCAGTGTCTTGCTTCCACTTCTTTCTTGATTTTTTATGATTTGAAAAATATTTTGGGATGAATATTCAGACATGTGTGACCTTACTCCAAGTGGATTGATGCAGATTTAAACAAAAGCAAAGGATGGGTGCCAATATGTTCAAGAACGTAATCTAATCATGGAGTACTTTAGTGAAATATTTTTGTTCGGAATTGACACGGTTGTATTTGCTATCTGCCTGAAACAGTATATTCATTACAAAAATGCGATTAAGGCGATCAAGGTAAATGATATTAATTCATTGTTAAAGTTCTAGAATTTTACGTTAATTTAAATTGGAATATATTTTGAAATGTTAAAAGTGATTTAAAAATGTGAATTTTGTAGAGTGTCGAGCTACACGACGTTGGCACAAATTTGGAAAGTTTATTGGATGAGAGCCCGACGAACAAAATAGATTATATCGCTGTAAAAGGGATTGTGAAACCATTAGGAGAATCATTGCAAAGCGTTAATAAAAGGGATGTTACCGGAGTCGTACAGAAGCTTAGTGTCAGAGAACACGTTATCGCTAGAACGTCGGCTGGTTATTGGTAGGATTGCACGTCAGAAATTTATAAACAGTTGTAATTATCAATCTCGATAATGTCATTGTACTGTTTTTTAAATGATTCATGTTGTAATGCCGTAGGTCCGATCAAGAACGAACAATTCATCAAGTATATAATACAGTACCATTTGTTTTACAAAACAGATGGTATTCTATAGAAGTAATAGATCCATTGTCCGCCGATATTTTAGACTTGGATGTAATCTCTGATAATTTTCAACCTAGTGTACCTACGATTATAGATCATATATGGGGATTTTTTACAGGTAATTCCAATAGGACTATTTTTATAATATACAATATATAATTGTATTATGTATATTCTGTAGAAAATGTATCAAATTTTTAAACTTGCATTTATAATATGATTTATTAGGAGTGCGACAACGTGGCATACAATCTACAGAAAAAATGTTGCGTGAAGATTCAATTGTTACAGCAATAGGTGAGCTCTCGAGGTCGAAAAGTGAATCCAACTATCTTATTTTGCAACCTCCATTAAACGGACCTCCTTTTTATATAACAAGCATGTCAATCACCTCCCTGATACGGAAATTGGATGATCGTAAAAAGATATATAGGCACGTAAATTGTGAAACCTAACTAATTAAAATATTCTTTATTATATAATATCGCAAGTGTATATTTATATTATCTTCTGAAACGTAGGATATTTTGTTTGATGAGTGGTGCAATTGGATTGGTACTCGGAGGAATTATGGCAAGACGCTATTGGAAGAATAAGCAAGAGCAAAGATTGGCGGATCAGTTGCGTCAATCGCTCGAAACATCTCGTCAAGAGAGACGTCAACGAGTCAGGGATAGAGATCTTAGGGAAGATCAGATATGTGTTGTTTGCAAAACGAACGCACGTGAAATTATTTTACTACCTTGTGGTCATGTATGCATATGCGAAGATTGCTCAGTTAGCATCAATAATAATTGTCCCATTTGCAGAACACCAATTATTCAGAAAGCGGCGGCATACATAGTATAAATTTCATTTTGATATGAATACAAGTTTTATATAGCAAAAATATTTTTATTGTATTAGTGTGAAAATAATGATTGATTAAAATATTATCCCGTATGATTCTATCTTCTTTACATGAAAAATATCTACAGTTTTCTTTATAAATCAAAACCTGATTTAAGGAAACAATGTATAAGCACAGGTATATATTAATTATAATAGTCATGAAACACAAAATTACAAGACTATTCTGTGATATGTGATTTTTAATGTATAATACTAACATGTTTAATCATTGGAAATACAAATTATTTTTGTTATTAATTATCAGTCCTATTGTTTTAAAAGTGTGTATTCAATGATTTTTTGTTTGACAATTTTATCAGTTTTTAAGTGTACAAATGTTTTTTTATAATTGAAAAAATATATACACAGAAAATATATTTTTTGTAAAAATCTATTGTACATGTATTACATTATATAGATATATGAAAACCTTAAAAATCTATACGTTGCTGTTTATTTTGTTCATCTACGTGCAAACTCATTATTTTTTTAGCTTTATTAGATTTGCCAATACCGAGTTTTGGGAGTCCTCTATTCAAACCTTCCAACAGAACACATGCTTTACATATTTCTTGACTTGAAACAAATCCACATCGAGTACAATTTCTTCTTTCTGGCATTTTTATATTATCTTTCACTTGTAACTGCTCACCTAGATAATATTAACCACTTTTACCATTTTCAAATTATACAACAGGTAAATAATATTACAAGATGTTTTTACCTGAATGTATTACGTCTATGATAGACGAAGGTCTTATTTTTTCTAGATCCTTTAGAAAAGCTCGTGCGTGACCTCTATAAGCATTTGGAGCATATATGCATTCTGTGGAGAAGTATACTAGACTTTTAAAATATGCATACATGACAATTTCCTTTTCATATGCATATTTCAATGGCTTACAACGCATGATAGAATCTGCACCAGTCTATATTACATAAAAATATCATTACATAGATACTAAACATTTATTATAATTTCATATCGTATGTAATATTCTTACAGTGATTACAGATGTACATCTCTGTAGTCGGGCAATATCACCTCTCAAGATATTCATTAATACCGTTTCAGCGATATCATCCGCATTATGACCTGTTGCAATGCAATCTACCTCCAACATTGCAGCTCCTCTATCCAATGCCTGTCTTCGAAAAACACCGCAAAATGTGCAATTATTTTTACGACCGATCTAAAACATATGTATTCTATTATATGTGTATTTGCTGGATCTTGAAGTCATTAAGAAACATGGTGTTTTTTCAATTTCTTCCAAGTTTTTAGTAGGCTTCATTTAGATTTTGTATCTTACCTCTGCAACTATAGAATCCATTGTCCATCCATATAATTCTTTATATGATAAAATTTTAAGTGGAATACCATAATCATCTTTATTCTGTGTCACAGTTTTCAAGCTATCATCTCTGTATCCTATAATGATGCATTTTAAGAGAAAATTATATTTTTTATACTAGTAATTATGTTAAGTACATTCATATTATTTTTAGTTGTATTACCTGTAATTCCTTCATCAATGGATAAAAGAAACAGATCCAATCCATACTTGTATCTTTCATTCAAAGTCTTTAAAACATATGCGAGTACAGTGGAATCCTTTCCACCCGATGCTCCAATGGCAACCTTGTCCCCAGGCTTGAATAATTTACCATTAATAATAGTATCGTGAATCTCAGTCTCAAATGCCAAGAAAAAACATTCCTTGCACAATGTATCGCCAGTTTTTGGCCTCTAAAAATATACATATTTTTTTCTTTCAATTATATTTATACAAATATATGGAACAATCTTTTAAATATAATATAAAATTGAAAGAAATTCATCAAAAGTACGTCACCTTTAAAATAGCATTTTTCCCACACTTTGTGGAGCATAATGGAAATGGAGGCATTTCGATTATATTTTTCCTACAGCTATAGCTCGATTATAAAATTTTATTATATGTCAATTTCTTTTAGTAATGCAAGATTATTCAAAAACGTATTCTATATATATGTTATTCTATATATCTGCTTGTTAACGCTTTTTTGTATTATTTAATGTGCTGGAGCCCGCATACAGGCACAAAACACTCCTATTATATTCCGTTGTGAGGTTCTTTATTCATATAATCTTTCCCATAAGTCTTATGAATTTATATATGATTGTGCTTGTTAACGCAAGCACGATTAAGGTTACGTCGTACACCGATCACGTGGGGGAAAAAAACTGTGGCACACTCACGAAATATTTGTGGATTTAACGAAAATTCACTCGAGTTTATTAATTTTCCTTGAAACATCTGATTGAATAATAAAAATTAAATATTTTTTTTCCATTTTTGAAAGTGACAAGAGTTTTTACACGTGGAAAAAAAATGTTCGAGAAAAATGCAATTTAATCCTCCGGCTTCTCGGGCGGTGGTCCACAGGGCTGTAACATCTTCTCCATAAGATTGAATCTGACTCGTGCCTTGGCTTCGTTCTCAGCAATCGCAAAGAAATTTAGCAAATCGTAGTGACCCATATACGAACTGCAAGAATCCCGGTGTTGGTTGACCAGCCACTCAAACTTGGTCGTGTCCGCGTGTCCTGTCCCGATGTACTTGGACTGGAGATGCTCCAACTGGCTATGGATGTTGTAGCGTTCACCCATTTTTTTTCAAGCTACTTCTTCGCAATCTTGTTCTTCTTTGGTAAATATTAAATCAACGATTACGTGTTACGCCGTATTTCTTTGTATTTTTGCAAATAATATTCTTGCAAAAATTTTCTTTCTTTTAGCTTCACCTGGTAAAGGTTAGGTGTCTTGAACCATTAACCATTGAAAATGTAAATAAATTGGAAGAGGCACTGCGCCACTGCATTGGCTGTGTTCAACAGAGAAAGGAGAGGGGAGTGACCCGTTTGTGATCACGTTGTAATTGCCCACAGTCACTCACAGCACGCGATGCTTAGAGTTTTTCCGTTGATCCATCAATTAGAAAAATTTATTTTAAATTAGCCAATTATTAATGTAAGCAATTAGACCCCACTCCTTTATTAGACAAATCTGATTGACATACGCTGTTCAACCAAGCAAAATTTTGATTAAAGTATACCCAACAAAATTGTTTAGTTGCTGTAAATAAATGTTATTTACTTAGTGCTGATCTACAACGTAGCTGTAACCAATCACAGTCGATTGTTCTCCTTACATTCGACTGTGCATGGTCACAGCTTACGGTTTAGAGTTAAAATATTTTAAAATAAGGTTGTAGACCAGCATTTATATTTTGTCAAATCATTTGGTTTAGAAACCAAAATATATTTTTTAAAGAAATTTTTTTTAGCGTAAAAAGTGCGAATTTCATGTATTCTCATGTAAACTGATCGTGTTTTCAATCACGATCGTGTCGCTCTCGAAACGGCACGGTGTCTTCGTGAACCAATTATCCGGAGCAGCTCGAAAAATTGTACATACGTACGGGTATCAGATAAATTTCCGTTCTTATTTCTAAAAATCGAGTCGCGAGCACGAAGCCAGCGACCGATGGTAACACTCGAGATCGTTGGAGCCGATCGGAAACGCTAATCGCAATATAAGCGATCAAAGTCCAAACTTCTATGACTGTCATTAGTCGTTAGTTGATGCTCCGACGTGGTTATCGGTGACGAAAGCGGGAGAAAAAGCGCTGAGTCAATCGACGTATGTACGTATTATTTGACGTTTAACAGAACTGAAAGACTCGAGTCCCATTAGTGAAACAGAATTGGTAATAAGAGGGTAAAGCTCTGTTAACCGTCGAAATGGCAACTAAAAATGTTAAGGATGATACCGCTAGTGACACTGCAACCAGCAAGCTCTTCACCCGGGCAGAAGTAGCGAAGCACGTTGAAACCTCCAAGGATACGTGGATCATCATTCACGATAATGTCTACAATGTCACCTCTTTCCTCAACGAGGTTGCAGTTTTTTCCTCTCGCAAAAAAATACAAGTTTATATATCTTCATTGAAACGAAATCTATGTCCATTTTTATCAATATAGATTAATTTTAATCTTGAATTAACTTACTTTTTCTAGTTCTAAGAATAAGAAAAAGATAAAAAATATATTAAACCAAGATTAAAATTAATCTATGTTGGTAGAAGTAGATATTAATTTTTCTTATCCAAAATATATCTAATGAATGTACGTCTAATGAATTTACTGTTTTTTTTTTTTTCATTAGAACTAATCTAATGTGTTAACTTTCTTTAATAGCATCCTGGTGGTGAGGAAGTACTTCTGGAGCAAAGTGGACGCGATGCTACAGAACCTTTTGAGGATATCGGACATTCGACTGATGCAAGGCAAATGATGGAATCGTACAAAGTTGGAGAGCTAGTAGAAGTAAGAATTAATTTAATTTAATCCTAAGTTGTGTCTCATATTCTTGCATTTTTCTTTTTATTATCGTTTATTTATATGTATTTCAGGAAGAAAGGACGAAAAATACCGGAAAGAAAGCTCAAGGCTGGTCTAATGGAAATGAGGAAGATAGTTCTAGGTATGATCTCGTTCCCATTTTCTTTCCTCCTCGCTACTTTAAGAACTTAATTCTAATTCTTACAATTCTAATAATATTTCAGTATTTCAGACTAATATTTTACTGTTCCAGAAAACTATTTTCTTTGACAAAACAATTCCGATTTCACAACATTTCAGCCAACCTTAAGTTTTCTATTAGCATGAGCAACTCTTCTCTCTTTTTAACTTTCTTTAATTTTGATTATTCCACTAAGACGGTATGAATATGGAAACTTCTTTTTCAATAAAGGTGATGTCACGAATAATACTTTATCTAACGTTATCTGATTTGGATGTTTATACTTGTATCGTGCAAATAATTATTAGCTGAGTATTTTGTATACTTGTCTCTTGTCAGTAAAAACAGGAAATTTTTAATTAGCTTATTTATTATGTAACTCCATGAATATATTTTCTTGCTGAATTTCATGCTTTCAAAGTAATTTAACAATGCTAATGCTTTATTTTGCAATACTAATTATGTTAGAAAGTCAAATTTTTACACATTTAACTTTCTGAAATACCTTTTGTTTGTGAGTAAAATAGAATACTGTTTTTTAAACGTGATTTTCTGAAAAATTATGACTTTTTCACACAAGTAATTAAATAGTACAGCTTCTTGTTTTAATGTCTTTTTAAAGTCTCATTAAACATGTATTAGTTATCAAGAGACACGGTAGTAACTTCCACCAAGTGGTAAAAGTAATAGATAAGATACAACAGTTTAGTCATTTTAGTCATTTTAACACCTACATGAGTAACATTAAACGTGAACGTGTTCATACTGTTTTTAAATTTATATTTATTGAAGAATAGTTTTCTTGTTCAAAAATCATTATGTAATCATAATATGTAAATAGTCGATGCTGCATCGTGATGTGATGATTGGCAATTGCAGTTCTTGGTGGTCCTGGTTGATTCCAATCGCCCTCGGGGTACTCGCGACCATCGTCTATCGCAACTTTATCAGCGCACATTAAAACATTCCGAACTCTTTTTTTCAAATGTTAATTGTTAATAACTATATATATATATATACATATGTATCAATTGATTAATTGTTGTACATTTTTTCCGAATGTATGTCGCGCACTGTTGTTTTCTATGAACCAAATAATGCATCTTCTGGCCTAGGATCTAAAACTAAAATTGAAATAGAAAAAGGAATAAAGAGGAAAGTCGACGATGTATTATATAATGCTATACAAATAACGTGCATTTATATATTTATATGTATACGTTTGTACACATAGTATATATATATATGCATATGTCATGTAGCGTTCATACGCGACGTCGTTTTTCGAATTGACGAAAATAAACTACTTTAATTCCTTAGAAAGGAGGACTCGCGCGAAACAAAGAAGTAAATCCCGTCCTTAAATCCTTAAACAAGAAAAAAAGCAGAGGAGATGAAAACTAATCAAAGTAATTCAATCATCAATCAACTGTACGAAATGCAATTGCGATTGCTTATTGTTATTTGTACATTGTTATTTATACATCTTGCAGCAAGTTAATCGGGAAGGCTGCGTCGACTGCATCGCTAGAAGAAAAGAAATGGCTACACTGAAAATAATATTTTATATAACGAGTATAATGAATTACTAATTGCATTTTTACTTGGTTTTTCTACAATTTATTTAACAATAAGCGCGTGATATATCTTGAAAAATCTAAATAATATCGCGTGTAAATTGTGATTTCAATTAATAAAAATAATTTATACAAACAAGATAATGAGGCTATACAAAATTTGAGAATACTCAATGTTTGAATCGACCTGGAATCTCAATCTGGATCGATTCTGTACTCATTAAAATTATCGATCGCGCCGATTTGTAAATAGATGCGCAATACCAAAAAAAGAATATATTAACATTCTCTTTTAATAAGAATGTACATATATATTCTTATTATAAGTTATAAATTTTATATAATTTATATAAAATTTCATAAGAATATATATGAATTGTTAAGAACCAAAGTGGTACAACTTACGGAAGTGTAGAAGTACATGAATATAACTCACTTTCAGAAACTATAAAAGAAGGAAGAAACGTATCACTAAAATTTCTTTACCACATAAAATTTTTACTTTTTTTTTGTTAATTTCACCGATCAAATTGTAAATTGTTGTAAAGTTTGAATTTACATTCAATCAAAATTTTTAGTTTTCAAATGAGAAAAAATTGAATTATACCACTTTGATTCTCAGTGACTCGTATTCTTATTTATATATACATATATATATTTACATAATTATAAATAAAAATTCTATTGCAAAGACCACACGCATAAACGTCCATCCAAACCCAAACGGTGCATGAAACTAATCGAACAAAATGTCATTGAAATTAAGCGCCGGCAGCCAGACGTCTTGCGTGCCGCCGCACGCAGGAGCCGCATGATGAGCGCGGGATAACCAATGGATGCTTCGCACCATTCCGGAGTAAGGATTCACGGTGGCGTCGCTCCGGTGTCGCTCCGGTATCGAGCGAATTCTCGGACGCGCGCGTCTCGTCGGACCGCGCTGCGCCGCGGCGCGCCGCGCCGCGCCGCGCCGCGTCGCGCCGCACCGCGCGGCCCGCGCCGCCGGCTCTCCTCGCTTTGCCCTCGCCGTCTCTCTACTCCCTCGCCAGCGATAGCTTTACTAGACCTCGCCTCCGACCGCCGACGAACGCCCAGTAAAGCGCAAAAGCTCGGTGAGGGAGCATCGTGGAGCGTTGTTCTGTCAGAGGCGTCAGCGAAATAGTCGATCAAAGAGAAAAAGGAGATACCGAGGGAGGAGTCACGTACGGGTCACAGGGAGACACCTCGCGACGTAGTGAGCCGAGCGGACCGGGTAGCGGACCCCGTCGTCGCCGAGGGTGAGCGAGAGAGAACGAGGACGGTGGAACGCGGTACAGAGAGAAGGGAGCCAGCGCGAGCGAGCGCACGCTGAAAAGGGCGGCGAGAGGAGATAGAGCAGCGGCCGCCGGTCCCGGAAGTGGAAGGGCAGAGGTCGTACGGGGCGGCAGAGGAAGGGGGTGCGAGTGGACGAGTGGACGTGTGCAGGACGTGTGGACGAGTGGACAACAGCTGCGTAAGGCGCCAACGGCGGTGGTTGCACTGAAAAGTAGCGGCGTGGTGTCATGAGAGGCGGTCTCACGGTCCGCCCTTCTTATCGGTCCCTCCAAGAGTCATGCATGTCGCGCCCCTCAAACGAGGTAAGCGTCATGGTAATCGGGCCGGGCCAGCCCGCCTACGCGGGGGTCTTCGTCGCTGAGATGACAGGGCTGCCGGTCGCCGCAGGTCGTTGCTACGATCGCTCGGTTTAACCGGCTCTGCAATTTCGTCTTCCAAGAAACGTCTTGTAAAAGAAAGTCGTACGGTACGACTCTCTTTTGATTAACGAGTCATAGTTTTTACGGAAATGATATTTAAATTCGAGCTAAATTAATTTAATCTTCGTATTTCGTGAGGAAGACTTGCGCGGCGATCGGAGCTCCTGCGGCGTGCAAGAAGTAGAGTGAATTGTACAATAACTTTGTTAAAGTTGCAATTATTTATTCAGGATTTTTATATTGCTTTCGTTCTCAGTGAGAACTGAAGGGTTTCGGCACGAAGATACGATCCCGCGTGAGAGTAAAATTAAGTTTATGAGTAATGTTTGCAAATCTTTGCAAAAATGGTGATTAGATCAGTCCGCAAAATCTCACGATTATTTGTCCCGCTTCTCGCCGGTATATCGGCACGCGATACGCCTACGTTTGTTTGTTTGTAACGGAAACAACGGGTGCGCTTTTCGCTACGGGGTCACATTAATTGTTTAGGAAAAAAAAAAACTGTTGGAATGTTTAGGAGTACAATTTTGAATGCAATTAAATAATCTTCGTTCGCGTTATATCATTTTTGAAAAAGAAGAAAAAATAAATTTCGATTACAATTAAGCAGTATTGATGAGTAAACGACTCTAAGTATCAATAGAAATTTATGAATATTATCTGAATAAAGCGTTGCTCAATTGCCATTTCGCGTTTGTATAATATTCAATTTTACTTGGAATTTTGAGATTTGCCTCTCGATATTGAAAAAAGATAATTAATAAAGGCAGTTGTAATTGTAGATCGAATAGTGCGCACATTTTGTACATTATTGTTGGAAAATATCTAATATTTCTTTCTTAACACAAATTTAGTATTATAGTAAGATATATAATATATAAATATATAATTTTATATTATAAATTTTCGTTCGGTAGTTTACCGTTTCAAGAAAAGAAGAAAAAAGACACGATTAATTTTTGTCCATACTTCTTTCCCTCAGCGGAAAAAGTAACTTTTATTAGAAAAACTTGTTTAAAAAAGTTTTATATTAAAAAATCGAAGCGTTTCACGTCGGTAAAACGAACAAAACAAATAGAACAGGAAGCGTAGTGTTTAAAAGCCGATAACAATCGCGCTTCTTTTCCTTTAGCTAAAAATAACTGGAAAACGAAAATATCCTTACAAGAATATTTTATTAGATCTAAAATATCTTGGGAGTATTACGCTGAAAACAGTGTCATCTCGGAATGTATGTACGTGTGTGTGTGTGTGTGTGTGTGTGTGTATGTGGGTGCGTGTGTGTGTTTGTGTATATTCTGAAGATAGTAGCCGATATACGCACCGACGTCATTCTGCGAATGTAATCTAGCGTATTAGCACAATAGAAGGGAGAGGAAAGTGCGCTTGCACTCTCGGGGGATTTACAAGAAAAGAAAAAAATTCAATTAAAAAATAGCTCTATCATTCAAGAGTATCTATATTCTCTCACATATTCGCTTTCTCTCCCTCTTCATCTCAAGCGCAGAGTAAATAGTTCTCAACACTGCTGACGTCGATATCGAGTATCGATGACGTCCTGTGGTGGATGCGGTTAACGTTAAAAGGCATTAGGCGTGCTCTTATTAATTATGAAACATAAGGAGTAGTTGAAGGCCGGCGAGAAACACGTGGACATTCCTTTCAGTGCGTGATCGATGAAAAACGATAGCACCCGCCTCATAAACGGTGCACCCTTGCAAAAATGAGAAAATATTTACGATCTTAATACGGCTCTTCTGTGAGAGATGAACATATTTAGTTCTTCATTATAGAGAGATATTTACGGTTTAATGTTTTCCTTGTACGAAGATTATTAATAACTCTGATATTACTAATTTATGCAGCAAGAAAGCTTCAGAAAGAACGTAAGTCTCTCGTTTTATACTTTTAGCCACTTAATCGTATGATAAATAATTTCGGGACACCCGATGTGCTCGCAATTGAAGGTAACGAATGTTTCGCGTCACGAATGCACTCGGATATATATTAACACGCTACGAAAAACCTGTTGGTCGCGTCCTCGTGGTCGTGCGTAATGTGCCAAGAAGTTGTGTTCAGTGGTTACTCTCGCGATCGCTCAAGTCTCAAGAGATGTTTGCTAATTATAAACGTCTCGTCGTCGAACCTCTTATTCCCTTTGTCAATGAAAACCGGGTTTTGTTAGGTGCGACTCGGTAAGTTTGCGGTTGTCGATCATTTTTAAATACGTTACGCGAAGCTGCGAACGTTACGTAATTCTACGCTTGAATTTCGCACGTACTTACAATTAGCCGAGGACATAGTGTAATCAATTCAGACAGAATCAAATTGACAATAATCGCGTCAATTTAAATTACTAACAGTTTCTAACAGTAAAAATTAAAGCTGTGTAATAAATAAACCTATAATCCATGATCGTAGCGAATTTTTTTCATTTATTAATCAAGAAATGAACACTTTTTTTCATGATTATTTATTCGATGAATTAAAAAAAAAGAAATTTTGTTTTTTCAGTGAGATTTTATATTTATGTCAAACTTTTCAAAATTAATTGGTAAAATTAAATTTGTTTTTGATATTATTTTTATTTTAAATATTTTGTTTGATAAATTATTAACAAAAAAATTATAAAAACGATCATGTATATATGTATACACATAATTATACAAATTATGTAATATATAATTAATTCCTGTCAAATATTGGGTAAAGATTAGCTGCATCTCAAAATACATTTTACGATCAACCGTTCGAGATGGATGGCACTCTTCGTGCGACCGACAGTACTCTCTACTTAACTCTTTCAAGACATCGTTTCACGATGATAAACGATTCAATGTCATTCGAATGTCATAAGTTCCCTTTCTACGTCTTATTGGAAATCATGCGAGATTATAGATTCTTGCAAAAATTGCAGTATCAATATTATTAATATATTTACAGAAAGTAAGAATGATAAACTTTGCATAGAAATTAATTAAATTTTTAATAATGTTTGTAATTAAAAAGATAATGAAAAATCTCATTAATCTCCGCTCGATGTAACAACTGTAATATATAATATTATTACGAATATACTAATAATTTCAAAGTGAAAAGCCAGCAATTATGCTTAAGTGAAAATAGCGCGTTATGGTCAGACGGATGGAATCGGGGTGGAATCGGGTGGGGAATGCGATTGATTCTACGCGAGCTCGAGATCGGGCGCGTGCCTCCACTTTGAGAATACCATCGGATATATCCGATAATGATCTCCGCGTCGAGTATCGCTTTCTCACGACTGTTGACGCATAATTGTTACAAATGCTTAACGCGCGATAAAGTCAAGCGTCCACTTGAATCGGCAAGGGCTACTAATTCGAGATTAATCGCCAATGAAACGGCTACCGATATTTCATCCAGTTTCATCCACTCGTATCTAGTATGCTTAATAGGTTTTTACATATCCTCTTCGAGATGTGTAGAGATTATCAATAAAATTACAATTACATAATCTTGTGTTATAAAATGTGTTGTACACATTAATAAGTACCGTAAAGTAGATACTCGTATGTGTGAAATAATTTCTATGTCTCGAAATAGTTTTCTATTTGTCTTACGTGTCTTTCGTTGAATTATATTACATATATCTTTATAAAATTCTAATCAAAATAATATAATTTGAATTTTTAATTTGTATCGTTTTCTTCTCTCTTTCTGAAGTCACTCACTCTTTTTGTTTCTCGTAAGCCCCAATCTTTTTTAACTGGTGAAAGCGGATGACAGTACAGACATCGATTTTGTTAGAGTCGCTTCTCTATAATAAGTTTCGCAAGTTTATTCTACTTTAGCGTAAAGACTTGTTTTATCCGCGTGACCTCTTACATACCAGGAATAGATTTGCACGACCGCAACGTTCTTCTTTTCCTACGTCGAAACAAGTGCTTCTCTGATAACGTTTATGTATGTACATACAATGTACATACATACAAACTTTCCCGTTACATCTCGCAATTTTCGCCACGGAATGTCCCAATCTCGATAGATTAACGCAAGCTCAATAATTGCTCAACCTCTGATGAACGATTCAATGTGTTTTATCAATGTTGACAATGTCCGATCTCGTTTGCTCTGGGAGATAAAACACTAAGATCTAATTAGATACTTGAATTTGTTCTGAGATTGTTAGATTTTAAAAGGAAAGCTATACAAGATCTCTTACATTCTACTTTAATGATTAAAATTAAGAAATAGGGTATATGTTAATTTTCTAAATGTTTTTTTATTGAAAAGTTAATATTTTATAATGCTTGCGTCATATTATTATGCAGACAGCACATGATAGTTCATTTATATTTTATTATATATGTATACATATATTTTCTAAAAAAGAAATACTTTTAGAAAACGTGTAAAAAACGAACTTACGCTATTCAGATAACTTCAGTAACGCCTTTTTTTTCAAAAGTAAATCTTGTTATTCAAAATAAGTAAAATATATATGTCTTTATTTATTTTATTAAAATATATTAAACAATAATTGTATAAAAATATAATCATTGTTACGCAAATGTATAAAATTTTCTTAAGCTGATGCTGAAAATTATTGTTAAAAAATTAACGAGTTTTTATGATAATTTTTAAAGTTGACATATAGATATAAAAAAATTTGCTAATTTTTCTATGAAACGAATGACCAAGTGTCAAAACATAGTTTTAAAGTTCACGTACGAAAGACAAGAATCTATTATCGTTGTAAGTTCTGTGCAAAGTACATGTTGGCCAGCGTAATGATAACTTAGCTTTTTAGCACCCTGTATAAAAAGAAGTTTCGCTTCTGACTTATATATGTATACATATTATGACCAAACCTTGCTTAGATCGCCTTGCTCCTTAGGAAGTGTAAGGTGCTGTCACACTATCGTACTATCGTGCTTTCGTGCTTTAGCGGATGGATTCATTGATGAAAAGCGGCTCGTGCATGAGTTTGCATGCAGAGAATGATTGGCTTAAACGGAACGTCGCAGCTTCTCTCATTGCTGTCTCCTCTTTCTCTTTTTCTCTCTCGTCTCATCGATTCGAGCTTGTTGAGGAGTCTGTCTATTTCTCGTGTCCGTCTATTTATGGCCACTTTAGCATGCCGCATGTCCATTTGGAATCGTTAAAAATAATCTCGTGATCGCATCCACGTAGGCGAGATTCGGCGCGTATTGCTGAATTAAATGCTAAAATAAGAAGAAAAGAAGTATATAAGAAATATCTTTTATATATATACATTACATATGTACACATATGTATGTATATGCATGTATCAAATGTCGGATAAGTCATTGGTCCGCAGCGTCGTGACATTGTTTAGCGCCAGATCACGTTAATCACGTGAATTTTATTTATGTGATTTGCCAGATGAGAATTATGTCCAATTTAATGTTCAACTCTAGAAGCGTGGTATCTCTGGTTACACGCCAGCAAGAAACTATTCGTGTTATCTCGGTATAATATTTACAAATTTGTCAAGCAAATTATAAAGTATAAGTTAGCAAATTAATGAACTGTTGAAAGTTCTTGGTAAATAATTATTGTGAAAAAGAAAAAATTATTTATTTTATATTATCTAAATTTAGAAGATAATTTATAGAAATAAATAAAAAATTGATGTTATCATTTTTATATATAATTATTATATCGATATTTTATTTTTATAATTATTGAAATAATGAAATTAATAATTAGGTAATAAAATCATATTAAAAAAATATATGTATATACATATATATATATATATTTACTACATAAATATTTGTACACAATGATCAGCTCAGTCGGGCGCATTATTTTGCTCGCTGCGTTAACACGTTTGTAACGTGTCTACGTAATCTCATAAGCGACGAAGGATCAAGCAAATCGATTTCACTTCATTCGCGCTCAATGTTACTGACACATGCAACGAAGCGTGGATATTTTTGAAACGAATCGCGTTTCGGTTGGACGGAAGGCATCGCGTGCTCCAGAATCTCTCTCTCTCTCTCTCTCTCTCCCCCTGGCGTTTCTCTGGTTACACGAGATGACGCAACTCCACATAGCCTCCTCCGCACTTACTCTCGTATTGCGTAAATCGCCCTAATAAGGGCTAAAACGTGACAAAGTAATTCGATCAAAAATACGATGTACCCTACAATTTGAAAGTAACGATTTTAATGGATTAGGATTTAGTGGATTGGGTTATTAACAAAGTTTAGAGTGTATAATATATTTTTAATGAATTTCTAATTTGTTATTTCTATAAATAGGATTAATAACAATTTTGATAGAATATTGATAATGTTATGAATAAAGAAGAGCATTAAAATAAAGTAATATCATGAAATTTCTTGAATTCTTGGATATCTGACATTCCGTTTTCTTGTGCTTTGAGTAGTGCTTGTGCAATTATAATTTATTTTGCTACTAACTAATATTACAATGATAATTATCTCTATAATTTTATTTTTCCATAACTAGTTTTTAAGTAAGATTTAATTTAAATGAGATTTCAAAACTTCCGAGGTGTAGTTATCCATGTATAAAGATTGAAATTTTAAAAAATTATGAAAATTGATTATCCTTCTTGTCTTCTCCTGAGATATTTGCTAATGGAAAATTCATTTTAAGCTTCTCAAGGGATTATGCTGGATATCCTATCTCTGCTCGTTTTAGAGTATCAAAATATCATCGTGATTTCTTAATGAAACGTTTTCTTATAATTCCTTGAAATTTCGTTTTTCCGCGATGTTACGATTTTGCATCGCGCAACAAGAGACTTCTGAATGAGAAATTTTGAACTGTCGTACGCGGGGCGAGTTATACGATCGTGCACGCGTGCCGATCGATAAAACGTGAAACGAATAACGTGAAGGCGAACAATGCAACCAACACTCGCGTCGGCCACGTTATTAAAGCAGCGCGTCAGATCGTGAAACGGTGGCCCTGAGAAATTGCATTCCCAAATCGGTGATATTTATAAAATATCAGTCCGAATGCCGAACGATTTACCTTGATGCTATCGGTTCTTGATAAAAGTTACCAGCGTTTCAATTCGCTCACGTCCGTTCTTTTCCCCGATGTACCCGAGGTAATTCTTTCCTATCAATAATATTACAATTTTATATTTTCGCAGTTAACGCAAAATAAAATACATAGAATACATCGAAAATCTACATCTACAATTGCAATTGAATGAAATATCAATCTGAAGACTCTCAAAAAATTCAGATTTACATTTGGATTATTAATTACGAGCGATAAAAAATATCAACACACACATGTGCTCGCTATATAATATATGTATAATTATAAATTTGTTATGCACAGACATAATATTAATATGAATATGTAATCTTTCATAAACCATATTCTTTTTAATTATCCAAGACATAATTCAAAACACATTCTAGAAAATTATATACACACACTTATAGAATTATGAAAAAAATGCATAATAAATTATATAGTAATAGCTTGTCGGAAAGAATTAATTATTATGATGCATGACGTGATTTCACACGTGTACATACACATAATATTATATGCACTAGCTGGATGTGTGTGACTACAGATATTTGTACTGCGCTGAAACCTTCCAAACAGATTTCAAACAAAGTCTTTCTGAGAGTCAATATTGTATGTAGTGAGACGTTTCTTTAGCATTGGAAGAATTAAGTCTTGCACAATTAAGTCTATTTAATACACGACACGCGTATAACGAAACTATTAACGAATACATTATGATAATTATAATTTGACAGCAATTATTTTTAATTTTTTGAGCAAGTTTGCTTTTTGGATAAACATAATTTTTATGCAAAAAATGTTTGCGCTTTGAAGCTAAACCGTTTGTTCTGCAAACAAGAAATTTTTTTAAACAATAAATGTTTTTAATAACTGGTCAATTTTTTAAAAGAATATTAATTACAGTTTTTCAAGTTAATTGGCTAAGCGATATCGTTAATTGTGTTAAAAGAAATGTAGTAACCGTAAATTCGTTTCTCATAGAAAAATTAAGTCCAAGTGTACAGTAAAACAAAATTTTTGAAGATAAATTTGTGCAAATAATGAAAATATGTATGATAAAGAAATTATTATAAATTTCTCTAAAAAATGTAATCTCAGTGTCGAACAAACACTAAAATTTAAAATAAAGATAAAAAGATCTTATGCGATATATTTGTTTAATTTCTTTTTTAAAATACGCGACATAGGATTTTATCATATCAATTATTCAGATTTCTTTTATTTTGTATTTAGATCCTCTTACAATTTTCATCTTTTATCACGGTTTTATCGACGCAAAAATTATACGCAATTTGCACAAAGAATAACGTCATATCAATCATTCTGACATTTTTTTGTTCGTTACTCCATCATTTTAGTTGAATTATCGGACAAAAAAGTTGCATTGCAAAAAGGGACCTAGATAGGAAGTGACCTCTAAAATCGTGAGATCTCAGACGTCAAAGTAAAAAAGCCCGGCGAGAATTAAACCTGGAAATGACTTATCTTTCCTATATACAAAGTGTACCAGAAGTATCCTCAATTTTTTCTTAGCTATAAATATTGGAACAAAGTAGGAGATAAATATATTATCATTTTTTTTAAATTGGGAGATTTTATTTTTTATGACATCTTTTGTATTAAATCATATTAACATATAAATAGAGTAACATATAAACCTAAAAAGAGTAACATATAAATAATTTTCATAAAATCACACGCAAATTAGAATTTAAACTGAAATTTTCTAATCTGCTACAAAATATATTCTATAAATTTTTTATAATACCAAAATAAATAGATTTGTCCCGTATATAAATATTGTAATACATGCATGTTGTAATAACATTCTAGTTGTAACATTTCATGAAGCATTATTTTTCTGCAAAAGAATAATATTCTTGAAAGATTGATCTTGAAAGTTTTTACTATTTTTCTATTTGATTCCGACTTCTCTTCAACGTAAGAAACAAACGATAAGGTGAACGCAGTGACATGATTCCGACAACGAGCTCGATGGGATTCTTACGATCGACACGACCTTGCCCGTGAAACGCAGTACAGTAATTTGCTTTCCGGCACCTCCGCGGATGAGAAACGCTCTCGTTTATTCACTCCGCACGCGTCTCAAATCAAACGCAATTGCGGATCATTGCGACACTTCACATGGTTATGGTTATTAATGCAATTTGACTTGCGACGGCACGTTAATGTCGCAAAATGCGTGTCATTTTAATTCTCGATATGTATCTCTCAAGATATATGTGACCAAGTACGCGATGAAACATACATACACGTTATCCAGGTGAAAATCAATCTGGTCTTTAATCGAAACTGTCCGAAACAATGCAAACACGATCCATGAGTAAAATCGGACAATAAGAGCTAATGCATAGTTGACAGGATGCAAACAACGAATTTTTTCAATCACTCAATCTATCCGCTGACCGGACAGCTTTATTAACAATGAACGTACGCTTCAATTCGAAATTGGAAATCTTTTCCGTGGATACGAAGTCAAATGAAATTGAAAATTCATAAATCAAATATAAATATACATATAAAGCTTGATTTATTTAATTTATTTTCTTTATTCGTTAAAAAGAATCTCAATTTGATCTCAATTAAAATGTATATGTATTTATCATTAATAAAGCTGTCCAGTCTTTGAACAGATCTATTGATTGATGAGTAAGAAGATTGATGATAATTGTTTATGTTCTATCGGCTAAAGAAAAACTCTGATTGCCTTTTATTTTATTTATTAAGACAGCTTAAAGTTTTTTAATTATCTTTTTAAATATATGCAAAAATTTTTAATTAAATTGATTTTTATCCATATTATTTCCACGATTTTAATTAAAAGTTGACATAAAAACAATTCAGCTTTCGCTCTAATTTGAAGCACAGATCCGTCAGTAATATCGTTCTAAAAGACGCATGTTATTTGTCGTAGAAAATACCTTCTTGAATATCTTGATTTGTCTATCCGGGCTTGTTAAGTTTTCAAGATCATTTCTACATTCTTTGTTAATTTAAATTCAGTTGAATCTAAAAGTTGAAATCAATTTCAATCTTTTCAACTTTACTCAGTCGTTTTTCGCGACACCCCATGTATGCCGGCGCGCCATTCATCAAACGACGACGATTATCAACTCTGGCGCGTGTTGATGAACGCCATCCGATCGGCTAGTCCACTGTCGTCATTGTCGTGTTGACACTTCGCAGAATTTTGTAATTTAACCCAACCCACAATTCGCCGCGCTGAGAGACGAAGGATCGAGGGGGAATCACCGGTCTTTGCCTTGTTCTACGCCGTCGTTCTTATTCTTATCGTCTTTATGTTCGTCGTCGTCGTCTTCGTCGTTTAGAATCATTAGAAGTGCGCGTTCCTTGACGTCATCGACAATTACATGGTTAAACGACATGCCGGAATATCGGTCGCGATCGGTTTTAAATGCAACCGGATTACGAAGCTGTGTCATGCAAACGGAATCGCGGCGCAATTTCCATTTGGTCGCCGGCGATAAATCTCGCACAATGAATCTCACAAAGTTGATAATTGCTGCGTCGTTGATTGGAAGTTAATCGGTTTAACGGAGATCTGATAACGTACTATTCTTTGAATGCGCATCTGCATTTAATGGACTTTTTTTAATAGTTAAACAAAAGTTTTTTCTCTACAGATATTGGACATCTTTAATCTATTTTTTAATTAAATATGCTTTTCTACACTTTTCTTATTAATTATTAAACATCTTTTAAGAATATACATATAATCCGTAATCTAGTAAATAAGTAATTTTATTTGAACGCGAAATTGTATGAAAATTTTTTCTAGTATCAATTTTATCATCACGTTCTGGCCTCTCATTAATATTTAGTATTTATGTTTTTACGCCGTTGTAAATCACTTTCGCATTTTGCGTATGAAAACATCACTCATCATTACGAGTTTGGCAGTTGTTACAATAGTATTGGCGAAGTTTCGAGTGATGCAACGACGTGAATGAATTATTAGACGATGCGACAAGTAGATCAGTTCGGTTCGATGCCAACTAAAAAATATATTGCCGAAAGTGTGAGACAACGAAAGACAGCCGAAAGCTATAATTTACAATCATAACAATACACTATAAAATCGAATGGAATCGTTAACACAACATTTTCAGCGCATTGCCGCGCAAAGCTTTCTCGCACATTGTACGTAAATTCGTTTGAAAAGGAAACTACAGTCATGTATTGTGGATAATTAATCTCTGGGAGGGAATTATAGAATAACATTTAAATATATCTATGTTAATTAAAGTGATTTGTTATTATAAATTAAGAGAGCAGTGTCTGACTAATTCGTACTGCTACTACTTGATTCTTCATCTGTATGTATATTACGTGATTGAAGGGTACATATTCGAATCTCTAGTGTTTCTGAAATAATTTTTATATTTTCTTCCCAAAAAAACTGTTCTAAGCCGATTAACTAGCTTACTTATTAGAAATTATGATGCATTCATGCACGCGAACATTAACGCGCATTTTAATTATCCTCCCAACAAAAGTAGGTCCTTGATGTATGAAATATCCCAGGATCCCCTACGTGATTTTAATAAGAGTTCCAACAGCTCCAAGGATAAAACTTAATTAAATATTAATTAAAATGACAATGTATAAGGATCCGTCCCGTCTTCGCCACAAATTGCTACAATATTAATTAATATAGGATGCAATTAGTGACATTATTGAAAACATTTTTCGACTTTATTTTTTATTCTTTTTTAACTTTTATTTCTCGCGAAGGACGAGTTAATCAATAATCTATTATTGTACCGGAAATAAATTAGATAAAGTTCAAACAATGTATTCAAACCTGCACGTATAGAAGTTACTTTGCAATTTGGCTCCACGTGTGTTTGCATAGCGATCATTTCTTCTGTTCAGATCTGATGCTTTTCACGATCCCGACCTTGTTCCGCTAAATCGACCTCGAAAAAGCCGTTGTTCTTTTGCCAACGGGCTTCTTAAAAATTATGTCTTCTTTTCCAATCATTCTTAGACGTATTATTTGTTAGATCGAAGGTCAATCGCTGAGAATTTGAGAATTTTTATAATTTTGTGACACTCAATAACAATGACAATCCAATTAAGACTCATGAATGCTTTATGGAATTAATGGATACTATACTTAAATTATTAGAATTAATAATTATCTTCTTATCTGCTCCACAAATGATCAATCTAAAAAAATTTGAGTTTTTTTGTACAAAAATTTACTTATTAACTATAGATAATGAATTAATTACGTTAATGAGTAAAATTGCAAGTTAAAAATTATGCGAGATCCATTAAGATAATCTTATTCGTTCGTAATCTGTTCTCTTTGATGCAATATAAAATATTGCTAAAATTTAATATAGATATATATGAGATATATATTTTTACCTATCTATACATTGATATTATGCTTACATATATCTATGTTATAGTTTATGTAATTACACGTTTACATTTATTTTTCAGTTGTGTTCAGTATAAGTACTATTACTATTATTATTAAATATGGAAGATTTCTTGAAATTTACTACTCACTTTTGCTTGATTACATTCTTCGAACTAATTTAACGGCACTGTATAGCAAAACTCCTCTTTTAGTAAGGGCATTGTACCTTTTTCCAATATCTTTGTATACATTAGTCTGATGGCACGTAATCAAGAGGACAATGCCATTATATTGGAATCGTTTTATTAAGTATGCCTAATTTCTAAAGATCGATAAAAGTCATTGCTTGGTATTGTGAAGACCTGCTGTACATGAAAGTATTTCATCTTTTGAAGAAAACTTTCTGTAAAGCTTTAGACATTTATATTTAATTTATCTTATAAATTTCTCTCTCTCTCATTAATTTGTAAGTTATATTTTTTTATAATATATATATATATTATTTTTATAATCAACCGTATTGTTGCAATTTTGCAAACATTATTTCCTTGATTTGAATTTTTTAGAAAAAGATAAATAACAAATCTCTTTAAATTCGCGAGAGAACTTTTTTCTAAAATTTGCATTCGAAATGCAGTGAGATGAAACGGGAAAACTCTCCAGGATAAAATTTTGGCAAATAAGAGATCGACTTCAATACCGTGTCGAATCTGCGTGTAATTTCCTGCGAAACCGTCCATGTGGTCAATTACGATAAGCGCGCTATAATAGCGCGGTAAATGTCGTTACATCGACAACTATCGATTTTACGGTCAACGATTACACACGTGTCGCGATATCGCGCAATTGTTTTCGCAGATTCGGGTAGTACCCACATGCACGTATCAAACCAGTAAACAATAGAAATATTGTTTTGCTGGCATGAGTGACCGTCTCTTGTCACTGTTGGACTCGCACGTTTTTTGGCCGTACAACCGAAACGCGCAGCTGTCATACGAGGTAATCAAGTCAACGAGAGGAGCGAGAGGAGCGCTACGTGACCAAACCGGTGTAACGCTGCTCAGAAATATGCGCAGGGTCAAAGTAGAGATTGTACAATTTTACGATCTTCGGCGCAGTGGCTCTCTCTCAACAATTCCGACCGTCTGTCTCTGTTCGCGGGAAAATAGCATACATTTTTCTACAATTCTATAATTTTATAATCCCAATTATTTTAACTCTAGGACAACTGTGGCATTTGGAACTTTGGAATTAAAGTAATTATGATGGATAATAAATTGATCATCTCTTTTTTTCTCGACAAAGATTAATTAAATTCCAACAAAAGCCACTTAATAAATTCTGTAATTTGAAATTTGAAATCAGTCACTTTGACAGAATTGTTTTAGTATTGATAAAAATCAATTGAGCGTTTCAAATTCATGCTTACTGAAAACACAAAATGTCTCAATAATTCAACAGTTTATTTTCGACGCCGTCTTCTTTCACTGGTATTGGAAACGATGAGCAAAATAGAAACGCGCATTTCTCTATTGGATACGTTTATTATCGATCGAATTATCCGTTTATTCGCGAATGCATTCTCAATAAAATTATCCTTCTCTAAAGAATCGAACGTTATTTTCTTAGCTCACTGTCCGTTTCTCCGATGAACAGTTCGATTTTTGCGAGCAACATCGAAGCGAAGCGACGCGAGGCGTGGAGGTGCGCATCCGATGAGATCGATAGCATGGAGCGGGGTCACCTTGGGAAGGAGGACGCGCGCTCTCCCCCGCTTCGCGCTTCGAAATTCCCGCGCCGTCAGACTGGCGAGTTTCGCGCGCATTTTTCGTTCCGTTATTTATCGCTGCGAAAGAGGAGCCGGCGGCGCGATGCCTTCCTGGCGCTCCGCCACGCGAACTATTACGGTCGCGACGCGGCGACTCTGTGATAATAATATGATAATCACCGTCACGTGGGGCGGGAACGCGCAGGGGTTGGCTGGCGGCGGCCGGTCACGTGGCCGCCGGCGCCGCGGGCCAATCGAGCGTGGCAGTTTGCTTGCTACCCCAGTCAACGAGAGGGATGCGGTACGGTCTGGTCGGTCTCCTTGTCGCGCCCTCAAGTAATTATCCGAGTCCGGCGATCTGCTCGTTTACGACACCAGGTATGACGAATCTTTGGACACGTTAATGCGCAAAGACGATTGTAAATTAGACAAACGAAGGACGTTACATTTTAATAATGACGATACAAACAATTAAATAAAGTAGCGAAACAGTTTGCAAATTGTTGTTTTATCCTGTGAAAAAATTTACGCACACCCCGAACGTGGCTTATGGTTTCCGAAAGGAAGACCAGAGCCGGAAGCGGCTCCTGCCGCGTTATAATTCTCGCGTTTATATAAGAAGCAGTGAAATCCAGAATTATTTCGAGCCCGGCGCGTCTGCAACGAAACTCCGCGCGCGGATTACGTCGCGTAGACTACGAGGGCAGACCACGTGGTCCGATCCTCCTCTCGCCGGACAGCTCTAAACTTAGGAACCGGCACAAATCGAATATAACCAAGTCCATTCGGTTCCGCGGCGCTTTCGATTCTTTTTCTTTTTTGCAAACGTTCGAAACGCGGTCAATAGAAACGCGCGAATTGGCACGTAAAAATTGTATAAATTCGCTTCCTAAAAGAAGGAAAGACTAAATAGGATTTGGAGTGAATTAAATAAGGAGAAGAAAAGTGCTAGAAAAGTTTTGGGTGAAAAAAGAAAAATAATAAAAGAAAGGAGAGCGAAAGAAAGAGAAAGAAAGGAATGGGAAAACTTTGGACAAAAATAGAAAGCGAGATAGGAAATAGGGGTAAAAGTGAAATCGAAACTGAAAAGGAAGGATAAACTATAAGAATGAGAAAAGTAAATAGCAAATGGAATAAACAGAGGTGAAGGAGCTAAAGTATTATATTAACGCTAAAATATCTATTTCAAGTAATTAAAAAATAAACGTTTCAACCTGTCATTAGATCATTTTCGCTATTATTGATTGCAAGTACAAAAGTGCACGATGGAATAATTATGAATTAACAATAGTATAGATAGGTATAATATTAAATTGACAGTTATAATTCGAGACGGATAGTTAAAATTTATGATGTTTGCAATAAGTTATTGAGAGATAAAAAAATATTATGAGTCAAGAATAAAATTATAATAAACCGTTAATGAAATATTATAAGTAAATAGGTAAAAAATAAATAAATTATATATAATAGATCAATATGGTTAATATCCTCTAATGGGTTATTTATATTGCACCACCAGGTTTCAAAAATTAAGAGAAGGACTAACTAGAAGATAAAGAGAAATAAATTACGGTGTTTGCAATACTTTCAATATTTTTCGCTTTATGGAAATCTTTATTCTCTCCCTTCAAGTGGAATCGCTCATCAGAAAATCAACTTATCTTTAATTCGAGTCAGTATCGCTTCATGGAATAATCAAATTCGTGACTTCGATATTGGATAGTCTTCTGAATAAGAAGGCTATCCAATAAAATTTATCTTATAATAACTTTATAAGACAGGCGTGACTGATTCGTTGCTATTTAAAGAAGTAAGAAAGTTTGTTATTCGAAACTTCGACAGCATCAATATATTATTTATGATGAGTTCACCACTGTTTACTCCGTCCTTTGACTTTCTTAACGTAACTCTTGCTAAAGAAGTTTAATCGGATAACAGATAAGCTAGACCGCTTCAGAAAATCGTTGCCTGTAAAACAGACAAGGTTTCAAAACGTCATTTAATCAATCTTTTAGATATTGACGGAATAATCTATCCGTCGAGAAATAATAAGATTGTATTATTCATCGGATAATTTTGCAAGAACGGAATTATTCCTGCCTGAACCAACAAAGAGTTAGCGTGCTTAGATATGGATAAGCTTTTTTACAACTTTGATTAAGAAGATCGTACTTCAAATTGCGGCAAATAAAAGTAGCATGCACAATAAACCTAATTAACACATTAGTAACCTTTTGATCTAATTGGATACGTGTACCTTTGATTTGATTCAATAGATATTTTCCAATAATCGATATAATGTATATTTCACAATTTTTTTTTTAAATAAAAGATAACTGTTTCGTCACCACAATTTTGTTCCTTTGGTCACGTAAATCTTTAATGTAGCCAGTCTCTCAATTATGTAATATATTTCACGTTTAAAATATTGAAACAAGATGTGTTTTCCTTTGCAGCTACCGTGGGACATGATCCGCAGACGAGCAATGGTGGTCAGGTACAACTGCAGCAACAGCAAGTACAATCAGGGGGTTGGCTGGGAGGAAGTGCCGGAGACACTGGCGGCGGACTGGTCTGCCGATCTGGTAAATCGATCAACGGCAGCAGCAATGGCAAACCGTCGTTACACCATCCTCAACAACGGCAACGTCAACAACAACAGCAGCAGCAGCAGCAGCAGCAGCAGCAACAACAACAAGGCCAATCTGGGGGTGTGGGGGATGACGAAGACGGGGGTGGAG
>VBVQ01002164.1:0-27043 GCA_011636635.1 Tetramorium simillimum | reverse complement strand
GCGTAAGATAGGGGTGGACTCGATCCGGCATTTCAATTGGTTTCTTTGTTGTCGAAGTTTGCGCGCGTGAAACGCCCGGCGACATCTCGTCCCGTGATCCTCCGAGAATCGCGATTCCTTCCTGTGTACGTGTGCGCGGTTCAGTTCAGTGACTGTCTCTTTCGTAGGATTCCAACGACGGTTCGCAGAATCCTGGTGATGCCATGTCTGCGAAGACTGAAGACGCCGAATTGGAAAATGGTGATTTCTTTTGCACTCGAGTCTTTGAGCTATTTGTCGAATCTTCGGGGTCTCGACCCCGACACGGAAGATTCTGCGATGCGAGCAACGAGATTCTACTTGTGGATACTGAATTCCTGCTTGGGCGGCAACTTGCTGCGACCAGCCCTCGCCGCGATCTGAATTTCCAGTTTTTAATCGTTGATCGTGGACCATCCGATGACTTTTGCCACTTTTCTGTACAGAATTAAAGTTTATTTGAAAACAATACGTTGCTGAAAAGCACAATTTATAATGCGTAAGTACGTGTATAGAAGAGAGAGGCAATTATTCTTGTCTCTGTTTTCGCAAAAGTGAGTTTCTACTTAAAGCGAATTTGTATAGAAAAGTAGCAGAAGTTATAAGGATTCCGATTCGTGGCCTTATCTGAAATGTCTAATGTCCATTTCTACTGGTATAGATTAACTTCTGTCTTGATTTAAGTTACTTTTTATTTTTTCTCTTTTTTTACCAATATAGATCAACTTTTACCTTTTTCTAATTCTTGGAACTAGAAAAAGATAAAAAGGAAGTTAAATCGAGATTAAAGGGTGCATTCCAGCAATGACACTGTAACAGTGAATCATTTCATCTCTTTAACATTCAGCAAACAATAAGGACGAAATGATACACTGTGTTAGTGTTGTCTGTGTATGTTGCTGGAAAGCACCCAAAGTTAATCAACAACGATAGACATCAGTGGACATAACTCGTTGCGAATTGAATAGAGATTCTGAGTTATTCCCGCTGAGTATTTCCCGCATGATGGACTTTTGTAGAATGCAGATGATCGAAAATGATTTTTTTTCCCAGTTTTGCAACAGATATTCATGGAATGCGACTCCTCCGCGTCGACCTCGTCGCCAGATTCGACAGACGACGCGGTGCCGCTCTCTAGGATCATCGAGTACGTTCAGGATCAATTGCCGAGCTGGTCGTGAGTGTCTGTTAAGTTGTCAACATATTTTCCCCTTCGAATGCACAGACGCGCCGCCGTTCGCCAATGTTGACGAACGTGAGACGCGACCGCGATACTATAGCTAACTCGAAACAAATTGCCGGTGTGTGTAGTCGGTCGATCGATACAAGGACGAACGCGATCGACGACTTGGCGCACGGCTTTGAGTGTAGGACACGTGCACATTTACGCGAGACGGGACACGGAAAGCCACGCGAAATACAAACCGAGGCGGACCGAACTGTCGCGATCGCCGCGTGTGTACGTAAATAAGCATAGAGTTTATTTACAATTAATGTTTGCGCGATAGATCGATTTCCACAAGAGGATTCCGTCGGTACGAATTGTAATGTGTTAATTTTGCTCGGTAGAATCGACGATCTGGTGGAATTATGGAAGTGTTTGGTCGCCGTTTCGACAAACGATCGCGTGAATTTGGATCAGTTCAAGGAGGCGACAAAGTGCTGGATCGCCAAGGTGCAACAGTCTACGCAGGACAGTAATAACAATGCCCGGGAGAAACTCTAGTAAGCGAAAGCGGAAGCATCGTTTAGAGTAAAGAAAAAGAAAAACGTTGCATGCGTATAAATGGCACGTAGCAAGATGCACCGATTCGCGAGACTAATTTGACACGGATCGCCGTTCAATAGAGACGCAGAATTATCCCGGAGAACAAAAACAAGGGATGGCTTTTAAACGGAAATGCATTGATCTCGAAGTCTTTAACATGGAATCGGAAATTGCGACGTGGATTAAGAAACCGCGACGCGAAACTACCGCGCGGACGATGTAACAGCGCGGGATCCAGTGAACCGTAAACTCGATACGTGGAACGCGCCGACCGGGAAAAAGAGTAACGCGGCGCAGTATCTAGAGAAATTGATTAGACGCTAACCGAGTTATTCGCGTTCTTCGGAGAGTGTCAGCTGTCGCGAATGGACTCGTTCAGCCGTTTTCGATCGACACAGTTTTGAGCAAATAGACGAATATATATACATAAACTCGGCTTTATTATTACGTAGCGTAAACCTATGGATTTATACACGGCAAAGTTCGCAGTCGAGCGGCGTGCATTAGCGCGGCCACCGTTCTTGTGGATTATTTATTCTGGAAGACGTCGTAAAACGTCGTGTAGACGGTAATATTTTTCCTCGCCCATTCAATGCAACGTGACATTATCGCGAATGCTTGATAAGCGGTTGGACCGCTTCGATCGTGCGGCAGCACCTCGGAGGTCGTGCCTAGCCGACTGCGCTACCTTCATTCAGAGACATTGAAAAATTATTCGCGGTACCACGAGCGCGCGATACGCGCGTGCAGGCACACATGCATATACACGTATGAATGCGAACGCGCGTATGCAAATGTTCCTCGCGAGCATCGAGCCAGTTTACTTTCTTTACTTCGATAGTATCGTCGATGTATAGCGCGAGCGACGTGCACTGCTCGTTAAATTTTACAGGTGCGCCTCTGTCCGAGGAAGCCGATAAGAGATCGCAGGAACAGATTCGAGGCTCGTAATGACGGCTAATCACCTCGTAATTGATCGAGAAAATTTGCGATTCGTGCACTTAATAAGACACTTTATGTCTTATTAACGCGACAAACGCGAAAAAAAAGGAGAAATAGACGATTGTTAGAGAGCTTACAAATGAGATATTTAATATTTCTGAACCCAAAATAGGTGATTCAATTATATTTCTTATTTCTAATTCCATTTTTTCCAAATTGGATTTTTTTGAACAGATAATGTGCCACATGTACTATGCGTACGTGTGCAGCCTATATATGTCGCTCGCGATAAAAGTAATAGTCGCGATTGCCAGCCGAGAATCTCGCGTTTAATCCTATACAATCGACACAAGCGCGAAGCGAAACGACGACCGATGAATTGACGGAAAGAGTGTTTACTTCGTACAAGCATTCCGCGCACGTGTACGTTTGTGTATGTGTTTGTATGTATATCTTTTCGCGAATAAGTCTGAAAATGGTCCCCAGTTATGGTGCACCGCCGATCTCTCGCCGTTGATCCCGATAGAGTCGAGTAAGCGACACGCAGGTGTTATTCGCGCGAATATTGTGGCAGCTGGAAATCGGCACGCGATATCTCTTATGCAATTCGCGTGAGGTATTCAGTCGCTGCTCGCCCGTGGTCATACCCGGTGATCTCGTTAACGCGCCGAATTGCGATCGTTCTCGCGACAGGGGGAAACAGGAGGAAATCGGCTGATTTATTTTTGAAGTTATTTACCTTCCACACGACCGATCGCGTGAAGCGCACTTGCGTAATCTCCTGTTTCCACAAAATTGTTAAACGCAGCGACTCGAATAACCGTCGCGAATGTTAATTGTAAATTATTCGAGAAGCTGTGAGTTAATTTGTCGACGCGGTGCTGGCACGTTTGTGATAGCGATAGGCGCATTCGATCCTTTGCATTGTCGACGTCGACTTGACTGATTATGATTTGTGATCGATATAAGAAGTAAGTGGGAAATTAAAACCACGCTACGTTACGAGATTATGGCTGCGTTTCGATATTCACTGCCAGTACTGAAAATCTGTAGTTTGTATTACATACATTATAAATTTTCAGTACTGGCAGTGAATATCGAAACGCAGCCTATATTGTAATGCGAATTTAGCATACGTGAATAATAGACGGATTTTTTTAATATGAACTTTTTTGGCAATGATTTTGTTAAATGCGCGTCCAATTATATCTTTTTTTCTGTTCATTAAACTTGAACTTAGAGATATAAAGATATATCATTTTTTACATAATTTATGGCATTTAATTGATCATAAATTACGTTTTGATCATAAATTACTTGGTACGGATAAACGTTCTCTTGATTCATATTAAATAAATATATTACATATACTGTACATAAAAACATATAGTAATAGCAAAGTTTAATGTCTTCGAGAATGTAGGATACGTTAAATTGCTTAATAATTTTTTTTTTATTACAATGATCAGCAATTATTACACGTGTAACACGACGTGCTAATTATTGTAGCCTCGTGAGCGATCCAGATTCTTCGATGAAAACTATGGATATGAATAAAGATATCGTGGAAATGGAGCTCCGTGAGAAATTTCGGGAACTCTACCAGGAGAACATTGGCCTTCATGACGAGCTCGAGCGGCACGAGGAGTCGATCAACAATCTCAAACAACAACACAGCAGTACCGAGAACAAGCTGTGCGTATTATTTGTTTCACTTCCAAGTGTTCCAACTATTCGCAAATAAATTTAAAAAATTTATATAAACATATTTTTACGATATTTATGCTTATGCGATATTATGCATTTTGTTGATGCAGAAAGCATTACATTCAGAAATGTCAGCAACTCGAAACGGAGAACGACGAGCAGAAAAATCAATTAAATGAATTAATTAAAAAGGAGAAGACTATGTCCTTAGCCCTTCAGAAATATACGAAAGAGCATCAGAATTTGTTGAAGCAATTGGAAGCAGCGGAGATTGAGGTGAAACTAATTTCATCTTATTATTTTATAGGAACTTATGATTTCCGCTCGGATATATAAATAGATTTATACACATCTGCGGACGTAATCAAAAGATATTAAATTTTCGCTTTATATTTCTCTGCATAATCTTTCGCGTTACTAATATTCGAATATAAATTCTCGAATATAAATATTCAAGATTTTGAATATAAATCTTGGAATATATAAATATTCAATTATGAAGAATCTTTTTTTTACTGAACCTTTAAATATTCCGTTTTTATATTTAAATATTCCAATTGTGTACCAATGAATAGATCCTGACCATACCATCTTTGAAAGAAAAACTGGAGAAGCTCACCAAAGAGAAAATGGATTGTATGAAACTAATCGCTAAAATGGAAGAGGAATTTCAGGAAAAGGAAAATAATTGCAATCTATTAAAAACCACAATAGTTCAACTCGAAGACACAAATACTAGTATAAAGGAGAGCTATGATTACAAGATTCGCGTAAGTTTAAATCTTATCCCATACCATATAGCCACGTATTATAATGTTACAACGAGAAACATATATTGCAGAATCTGCGCGAAGAGAATCGTGTACTTAAGGATCAAAGTATGGAGAATATGGAATTGTCGGTTCTTAGCTGGTGTTCTATGCCCCAAGAAATAGTAAACTATTAATATTTCGGGAATGTAAATTGTATAAAAATGATATTTCTCATGATATAATCGGCCGATTATTTACAGCTCTCGCCAACTTCGGGCAAAGATGAATGTTATGCTTTGCATAGTACGCCCTATAAATCGAAGAACGAACTGATGCAAAATTCATTGTACACGGAACTGACGGCTTTAGTAAGAAAACGTTTATTTTCATTCGGTATTTTTTCTAACGCACGATTGTGTGCCACCAAACCAACACGCAAACATTTTTAATAGCGATTTAAAGTCCCTTTTTTTAATTAGCATTGTTTTACGTATTTTAGGGCTTTACACCTGAATGCAATAGAAACGACAGACAAGATCTCGAAGAGGAACTGAACAAATATGACGCCGCGATTTGTGTGATATTGGAACAACTAGAAAAGTTATTATATATTTCAGTTTGATTATTTTTTATTTCCACTCTCTTAATTGGTTTTCTTGCATGATTTGGATTGAGTTTGCTTTACGTTTTGTTTGCGATTGATTTTCAGAGTTATACAGTTTTTTGTTACGATGCGAGGTTCTACTGACGACTTATCTCACTTCAACTCGCAAGACACGGACGCGAGAGCTCACAATATCAACATATTGAAACACAAAGCAACTTTGCTACTGTATATGGTTAGTTGCATCCGGCTTATTTTTCTTTCGGGATTTTTTTTTCCACTGTCAGCACCACTGATGTTGATAAGACAAACTTAAACAATCGCCTTGACACGCGTGTCGTATTTGCCGCGGCATTACCATAGTCGGACAACCACGTTTGTAATAAATGCCGATTTTCATGACAAAGCGATACACATGCTCGACGATTTCACATGTCCGTGATCTTTTCTTTTTTTTCCCCCCTTTACCTCAGTCTCTTCACAGACGAATTGCATTTTTTCTCAGGTAACAGAAGAGATTACGAGAAGAAACACGAGGCGGGATTCAAGCACGCAGCTCCAAGCCGATCCGGCAAATGCGACCAGCAATTTGGATCAATTTGGCGTCAGGAATTTCCGGGATCTGTTGCTGACACACGTGTAAGTTACTGCGTTCGTAATGAAATAAAGATGCGAAACACTTGCGCGCTTGTGTGCGAAGTTATACTCGTCAATGACGAGTCGTTTACCGTAGTAACGATGGTTAATTCTCGGAAGAAGTCTATCGCGAGTTTTTTTATATTCTCCTTTTTATATGGGTAAGCGGTGACCTTGCGGACGTGTTAGTTCTTACAAAAGATCGAAACGGCGTTTCGATTACAGATGCCACAATCTTTAGCAATGTAAGTATCGCATAAACGGGAGAAATATTGCTTCGATTTCCGAAGCGAATGACCATTCGATTCGAATATCTGGACCAAGGTCGGGTATAGCAGGCGGATCTTCAGGGTTTCCCATAAAAATAGCGGTGCCGCGTCTCAACGGTTGCTCGTTGCCTGCATATATGACGGCGCTCGCGAATGACACTTCATGCAAAAATAACTGGGTTGCCCTGAATCTCATCTTAAATCATGATTTCCATCTCAGCTCTCGCACCCAATAAAAAATGTTTACCCATCCAATCTAATTTGCGCTCGAGTTCCAGTCTCTCCGTAATTTGCATACTCGAGAGGAGTTGCATAGTCAGAATTTAATCCCGACTTTTTATTTTTTGCTCAAAATGTTCTTTGAATTCATAATATATTAAACACATTCAAATATACTCATTACAAATATAATTACAAATACTTAAATAACAGAGATCGTTATCGTTAATTACGATAGAAGTTTTTTCTTTACGCGAGAGAGAAAAATATCGAGACAACGAGAAATAAAATTGTTAGATATGAATGTATCGACGGAATATTCTTAGATATTCTTGAATGTTTATTAATTCCTTTTTTTCCTTCAGACAACGGGAGCTAAGAATAACGCAGTTGCGGGAAAACAAGTTGTCATGTATTTCTTACACGAGCCATTATCGCAATCGTTATAGTGATCTTTCGAAAATGCAATCCGGAGATCACCTCGTCCGGTTACGCGATGCAAAAGACGTCAGCACCGCTAGGGAGAAGCTTTGATTCACCGGCGGGTGTAATCAGTACGCTCCGGGCCGTCCCGTCGCGCGTGTCGATACCTCGAGAGCGACGTTTCGGATAGTCCGGAAAAAATCACATCTCTTATGTGAAGAAGTGGCTTTCTCGTTTAAGCGAAAAATTATCTTCACCACAAAGAAACTTGTACGATACGAGATTGATCTTTCATTCGGCAACAATTCTTAGAACTGTCTCGACTTAATTTCTCATCGATCATTGCCGCGAAGTACAGACTAAGTTTCTTGAGAAAATCGGGGGCGGGGGGGGAGTTCGAAGTCGAAATTAGCGATGAATCGATGGAAAGTAATATAATAATTAATTAGGAACGCAACACGTGCATACACTCAACAATACAGATGCAAACGTAGCATTGATGTAACGCAGACATTAAATGCGCGTAGCAAGGACAGTTTGATTTGTTGCCTTAATGGCATGATCACCGCGCTAAATCTATGCGCGCATGCACCACGCGTGCGGTTCTAATTAGCTGCCTCTATAATCCGAATTGTTTGTGTCATCGAGATCGACCTCGGCCTTTACAAGCGACTACGGCGAGACAAATGGGAGCATTATTTTACATAAATTTCTACCTTAATTAAAAACGTGCTCGCCAGCTCCCGCTGCATATTAATAGCAACTTTTTTTTTCTTTGAATTTTATCATGCAAGCGTTATATATAGAGAGAACAATAAATAAATCATTATATATCTTGAATATATTGTAATTAAAATTGACGTTTTTTTTTTCCGTAAGTAAATATTTGGAAGACAAACTAAATAATTATTTTTAGAATATAAGAAGAATATATTTCTGCTTTAATCATGCAAAATTGTTTTTTGACAATTTCTTCACTACATATTATTCATAACTTTTTTTTATTTTATTACATAAGCTTTATATAGAAAGAACGATAAATATCACGAATATGTTCAGCTTGATTTGCTTCTACATGCTGGAGTTTCAAGGCTATTAAAAGTTTTAACAGACGCGTTATGCATGAATTTATATTTCGCCGCCGGCCATTGCTGACATTTAAACAGTTATTGCCCGTTATCGCGCGAAAACATAATGTCTATGATGAATTTAAGTTAAATAGTCGGCTTTGTGAATGCCGCGGTTAACTCAATGCCGTCGCTAGTTGTTCAATGCGTTAATTTCTGTCCGTGTACTCAGCTTGCGCTATTCTTCAACTTCTCTTTGCTATGATCGCTATTTTAGCCGGTCGAAAGCGGAGACGAGTCTGCGGTCGATAGCTTCGCACTGCGTGAATGACGAAGACAATGACTCGTTTTCGAAAGTTGTAAAGACCTACACGAGCGTCCAAAATCGATTCCGCATCATCGAACCCATCATCGAAGAGTTACACGACATCATTGAGAGTACTCTTGGCGCTCTTGGCGCAAACTGTTCTGTGTCCGGGAATTCGAGGTCAGGCAAATTACTTATGCAAATTACTTTTAAAATATGTAACGGTTTCAAAATTCATTTACTGCGAAATATCATTATTTATTATTAAAAGGAGAATGTGGTCGCGAGACATCCGATATCGTCGTGAATATAAACAGCTAAACAGTATATAAGCATTTTAATGGAGACTAAATGGGATCGCTTATTTTGTTAATAGGTTCCGATCGGTACACACGTTGCCGTCGAGCATGCAATCATCTTCACTAACCGCGGAAGACTCGCAGTGGCGAACATTCGGTTATCCTGCAACGAATACGGCCGATGCTCCATTCGCGCGAGGAGACGGTCTAATGCACGAAGATGACGAGGAAGGATCTGTGTCGCTCGTTGCGGAAACATGCGACGTTTCCGATCAGGAAGATCCGGCTCGATCTGAAGAGAATCGATTATGTAAAACGCCAAAAGTGACAAACGTTCCGCAAACGGATTCAAAGGACGAGGAAAGGACGAGTGCCAGAAGTTTTCAGGTACCGGAAGTGAGCAACGCGAGCACTCCGACAAATCCCCGCCGGAAGATCTCAGTCTACTGTCGCTCGTTCGATGTGGTGGCGGTGGAAGATGAGCGTGAGGATCACCTGGGATCCAATCTGGAAGTGAGACAATCGCCGAGCAATCCGGACGACTCACCCGCGCAAGTCGACAGGATCGCCACGAGGGATCGAAATAGCTCGCCCGATGCGATGTATCCGTTCAATCAAGTTTATCGCAGCGTGAAGAGCGACAGCGATTCCTCGAATTCCTCACCACGAAAATTCCAGGACAGTCTGCTGGACGATGAACTGCCAATTGAACAGCCGATACTCAGAAAAGTCCGTTTGGCGCCTACACGTTTGAGATTTCTACAGGGGACCAAAAACGATTTAGATGAAACTGCTGAGGCTTCCAATTGCGCTTCTCCCGTTTTACTGAATTCCACCGAATTGGATATTTCGGACTCACCCCTGTCTCCCATCGGCGAGCACAAGGAAAATGACGACTCTTCGATAAACTCACCTTTGACGTTCACGGACAAGTGCAAGATGGAAGTGAAGAGTGTGATACCCGAATCCGAATCATGTTTGAACAAGAACGTTTCGCAGACGAATTCAATGCCAAATCATCGCCTGTTTCCATGTAATAAAGCTGGTAAGCGTCTCCGATCTTAATTGATCTTGTTAGATAACCGATCTCTGTCGAGTGGAATACGTAGATACTGCAACATATACCTATTAGTTTAATGATACGATAGAAAAAAGCTTATCATGCATACCAAAGTGCAATATTAATATATCTTCCGGATCGCCATCGGCTTCACATTCATCTCAGGAGGAGAGATCGTGGAAATTTCTCTCAAGTTGTCTTATTGAATCATCGTTTTCGTTTTCTTTTGTAGATTCAGCGATTCTCGTGGATTCAGAGGATCCCCACTCCCAGGCAAGCGTGCGGAGAGCCGACAGCGAGAGTCAGCAGCGAATCGAACGGTCAGTCGATAGCCAAATGTCGAGTCGCGAGGACAGTTTGGCCGTTTCGGGCAGCGAGCACAAACCGGCGGCAGGTTCCGGTGATCGATGCGGCATCGAGAAAGTCCCAAATGGGATCGGCAAGACCGTCAATGTCGTGTCGTCTACATCGTTGGCCGATCCGGTTTCTATGAGGGTAACGCCGTGCAAGAACGAGACACAGAGCGATGGGAAAGTATCTCAAAGAATTCTGTCGAAGACAAAACAGGAGGTACGACAGGTTTGTAGCTAAGGAAAAATTTTAGTTATTATAAATTAAAATACAGCATTTCTCTCCTGGGACATCTCGCACATGGAGTGGAGGAAAGATTAAGAAGCGATTTGATTCGCGGCGCTGACTGATTGAATTAAATTGGATGGAATGGCATGCTCGGCGTGTGTAACGTGAGCACTGACGAACGAGTTCAATCGCGGTTTGCACGAAGGCAATTGAGTTGCGCTTCAGAAACGCGGGCCTCGGACACGCGCGCAGGCGTTTTGATCATGATCGATCGAGCCGCGCAGTTGAAAGCTGGCAATTATTGTTGCTTTGAGGCAACGATCAGTGATAAATCCGCGGTAAATTGGCACTAATTACTCATACGGGATGTCGCAATTATATGACACGCGGTCACCGTGTCTATTACTCGACAGACCACTCTTGCTGGCTCATGCCGCAACCCAGTAATTAAGATACGCGATTAATATTTGCAATAGAGAGTTCAAGTGACCTTGAAGCTTATTACATATTTTAATATTCTAATGTCTTTCTGCGGTAAGCGTATTAATCGCACTTCCACGTACGTAAAACAAAAAGATTTCGTAGAAGCGGGTTCGTAGTGACATTTGCTAGAAAAACTGGTTACATGATTCTTTTTCCAATTCCTAATGCGACATTGTCTAGTCCATTAAATGTCTTGTACGATGATGTATCAACACATGTTAGCTGAATGTACATACAAACAGGTTTTATTGGCAGCATTTTATTTATTAACAATGATTTCTAAAACGAACAAGAGACGTCGAATATTCGCGAAATGCGTTAAAAACGATTGTGATTTTTACGACGCTTTCATTCACTTTTTTAGGTCGCAAAAGCGGAAGTAACTTGAGCCTCACGATAATTTATCCGTTTGAAAATAGTCTTTTTTTCCTTTGTGCTCATTTACATGCGAATAGTAAATACGCAATCTACTTCGTTTAACGTATCGTCTAAAATAGCCGCGAGGTACCTAGTAGTACATATTTTCAAAACCACGCGATTCTTTTCAGCTCGTTCCGAGGGGCACGCTAATTAATTTGTCATCGGTTAGACATCGGTCTTTACGCCTATCGCAATTTATCAACTCTCAGCTAATAAATCTTCGTCTATCGCAAATACATAATCGAGTCAGTCGTATTTACTGCGGAAACATTTTGAGACGATGTTCCGATCTATAATTTACATTTAATCGCGTTTATTTCTGCGTTTATCTATTAATCACTCTCATACATATACTTTGCGGAATCGAACTCCGTCGACTTTCGTTTTTATGCGAATACTCGCCGACGGCAAGACGCGGGCGTCTCTTATTTACTCGTTCAATTATACTGATTTTTACTGACACAATTGTACTAAATCACAAGTCTACGGTGAAAATCCAGACGACAAGGTTGGTCGTGAGTTTTTACCTTATAAGTTGCTTTGTGACGATTTTCATGCGTCGTTCACGCGATCGATTAAAGCGATCTTGACTCTTTCATCATCGTCACGCTAAATTAATCTGCTACTTATTATGGGCTCGTCGTAGTTCTTTTTTTTTGTAATTGCAAAGGAAGAAAATTACACGTAATATGTACATCTTTTTTCTGATATCATTAACTTGTTTAGTTGTGTTACGCAAATTTTATGTAACGTTAAATATATTCTTTTATCGTGCACAAAGAAATTCAATAAGAAATGATTATCAAACGACTCGCTACAATATGAATTAGAAAACTCGTATGTACATACGCATCATTTATTAATCATTCATTAATCAACAATGGCATCTTCCATGCATCTTTTTCTACGGATCGCTGTGCTCATCTACACGAGATTTCGTGGCGGGATACCGCGAAGTTATAAATATTATATTGAAGTGCGGTAGCGTCACACAACGCACGTGCCCCTTCCACATCCGGCGGTCTATCGCGTTTGATATGAGAAATAATATTTGCCTTAAGTTTGCCACGTAAACGTTCGATAGATGTTACTGGAAAAGCGAAGAGAGAAGGCCGCCGAAATTCTCGCCGTGTTCTCTTTGCCCGCCAATGCATTCATAGGCAGTAATTAATCATTTAGAACAAATAAACTATGATAATAGTCATCTAACTGTCATTTAACTGAATCACCTGCCTTTTTTCGAATCTATCTATTATCTTTTGTTCTTCCTCTCAATTATAAGTTTCAATTACGCTGGAATTCATGCGATTCCCTCGCATTCTCATTATTTTCCGATAATGTTTATCCGAACGTGATGTGATAACGTGAGCAATACGTACGAAACGAAGGTCATATTACCACTGGAAGTGCTATCTGTGCCAAGTTAACTGTTCTTATCATTACGAACTTCCCTAATTTTGCACATGCAGTAATTGTTAATCAGCGGCGGTCAACAAGCTAGCGTAGTCGCATATACATTTCCTTCCGTCACTCTGAAAGTCATTAGATACTAAAAGATAATTTACAGCGGACGTCCGCTAATTTTGCTAGAAACTCACGAAGACATTCATTGAATTCCCATTGTTTTTCTTTCATTGCTTATTCTAAAATATTATTTTGTTATTACAGTTGCTTGTAAATACACGAAGATCATATTCGGAGGGCGAAAATCTTGACCAATTGGAGTGCCGTTGTAAATTGAAAAATGGATCTTCAATTCCCGAAAGTAGCCTGCGCAGAGTTTTTCCGAGTCTCACAGAGGTTCGTCTGCAAGAATCTGGGATAGCCAATTTATCAGATTTCGAAGAATGCAAGTGAGTAGGAAATTTTTATAGTATATGATTGTTACAATTTAATTAAGTCGAGCAATTTTCATTTTCAGGGATAATCTAAGCGAGCTGGAACTGCAGGTAAATAAAAGCATCCTTAGTATAAAAGTTATTTAGCAGATAGACACTATATGACATTGCTCCCATTGCAGAAGAAGTACACAGCATTCTCGTTGTGTCTCTCCATAGACAGGTTGACTTTACCGCGCAGGATAGCAATGTCGTGTCGACAACGCGATCAATCCGAGAGAAATCTCTCCTGCGAAGTGCGGAAAATGCAGCAGGACATTCAGGCAAGCGATCATGAAAATATCTTGTCGTTTATTAATTCTTTTCTCGAGCAATCGTGTAGACCAGAGAGCGTAGAGCCTTCGGCTAAATCGCTCTAAATTGTATCCGCGAAGCATTTGCCAGTTAGTTAGTCGTTCTCCATGGTTCGTTGAAGGGATTGAATTTTGCATAACGTCAGGATCTCGCGCCACTATGCACGGACAGGGAATCCGTGGAGCGGGTGGAACGGGTCAGGCATCAATTGGACATGATTGTGCGGTGTGCGCACAGAGTCTCCTGCGCGGCCGAGACTCTAGGCGCCGTGCACCAGGAGCGTAGGGTTTCCCGGGCCGTTCTGCTGGCCGACAAGTATCTCCAGGTGCTGCAGTCCCGATGCGAGAAGCTGATCTCCAATGTCGCCGATACTAAGTGAGGGTCAGACTTATCATCGTCCCCTACTCACTCGTCGATCAATTTATATTTTGAGCTTTATATTAGTTTTTAAAAACATGATATTCACATCCTCGATCTTCTTACCTTGATAGTAAAACTTTAAAGACTCGCTTTCCAATAGAGATCAATTAATAGTTGCATAGTTTGGGATAAAATTCTTTATTAAACAATCGTAATAGGGTTCGATGTTACGTTCTCTTCTCTTCTCCCTCTTGTTTTCCGTGAAATGGTATCAGTGATAGTGTACGCTGTTCGTTTCCAGACGCATCCTGGTAGAAAACAACATAGTAATAGAAGAGAACTCCAGCGAGCTCAACGATGAACTGCCCCGCATCAGATACAGGAGCGGTACACCCGCCAATAATCGTATGATGGTTCGAAAATATTGAAAGATTCACGTTCATTGCTTTCTTTTGCCAGCTTACCATCGCACATAAGATATTCATCGTATCTCGTTTCGCACTTATCGTCGTTTCGTTTTCGTACCTTCGCACGTTCGCACAATTTCAAGGGATTTTTGGCGCGCTCACAGCTTGCACTTTCATTTTTAAAATTTAATTTCGTTTTGTTGATTAATCGGTATATCTTTCTTTCTTAATTTTTCTTTCTAGATGGCTAGGAGAAGAGCCAGCGTGGCCACGATGTCTCGGCCTATGAACGCGCAAGAAGTGATAAAGGCAATTTGTCTTATTTTGAATTTTTGCTTTTGATGTTACAGCTTGGTATTTCAACGGGATTACTCTCTTACGTTTTGCATTACTAACACAATGATTTGCATAAGAATTGCTTGTTTCTTCTTTCTCTTTTTTTTATATTGTCTACATTTCTCATTTTTGTGCTCCATATAGGAAGCTGTAAAACAGCGAAATTCAGTTTCCGGACGTATGATTCTCAGGAGACCGTCCTTCAGCGCCGAATCTCCAAAGTGGGAAATGGAAAAACTAGATCGTACCGAGTTAGTAATATTGTTGACTTAGATTTAGATATTTTGAGCTAATACTGGAAATATTTGTTACGTATTTTAAAGAAACTATGAAAATATCTTTTAAAAAATGTAATCTTTGTATTAAATATATTTTATATATTTTTCAACAGAAGTTCCAACAGCATCAGTGAATTACGAGGTATCTTCGAACAAGCCGAGTCCCGTCGTAGCTCGAGAGAAGAAAATAATAACATGCTACGACCGGGTCATTCTAATAGCCAAAGTACAATAAATTGTGCGATAATCGACAACGAAGTTTGGACGAACGTAAAGGAGGAAGCATCTCCCGAACTTTCCGACAATGAAAGTATTAATTCTGATAGTAAATCAAGGTAATCACGTTTAGCTACGAATAATTCATTATATTATCTAATTGTATTGTTTCTCTTAACATAATTTTTTTTTAGCACAAGGTCATCGCACACTTGCCAAATAAGAAGACGAAGAACAAGTTGTTTATCAATATGTATGATGAGTACTTTAATTTTCGGCGTCGTCTTCTACGCGATTTTAGCGATGTCGACAGTAAACACTTGCCACGAACCGTTTAACAAACGGTTGATCAGATGCGTTTTCGACAAATACCGTCAGATAAAGAACACGGTGCCTCACCCGATGTAATTTCCTCACGCGATCTGGTTAGCTGTGCCAGTAAAATAAGTAGCAAGATTAAGTATATACTGTAACATATGTCAATTACGGAAGGCTGAATAAATTAATAATTGCAGAGTTTGTTCCACCTTGTTTAACGAGGTCATGCTATAATCGCGAGTACTATGATTAAGATTTACAATTTCCTTCTGCAATTGCGTTTGTATTGTGTCTTCGGAAATGACAAATCGTGCAAATTCTTCTCTTGCATTGTTGCGTGAAATAAATTAATTTCTTTACATATGCATCTGAAATAGATAGACATGCATTAATTGAATAATATATTTATTAATGCAAAGGAAAACATTTATAAAGTGAGGAAAATGTTTAGTACCTTTTATTATCACTTTATATTATCAAACCCGCCTACAGAAGAATTAGTTATTTTGACACAAAATGCAAGGGGAAAAAAAATCGCTTTTCCCGACGTTCATAATTCAACGTGATTGCAACGAGTTTTAGAAAGAAATTGTTATAGCACTAAATTATATTCGTTGAAAAAATATTTAATTTTTATATCTTTAAAATGGAATTTAGTAAAATCTGTATTCGAGAACAAAATTTGTTTTAAATTTCGAAAGATCCAGATAGTCAGAAAGGTCATATTATTAATGAAGAATTTGGAAGAATAAAACAAGACTCGATGTAAACGTTTCTGACGCGTTTTAATTTTAATTTAATCAATAGAACCTTTTTCTTTTTCTGTTATTAACAAGACTCTGTAAGTTTTCAGATCAAACTACAAGAATGCTAAGAAAAATATTAAATGTTAATTTGTGTATTTTTACTTTTATTGTTTAGAAGAAATATTAAGGATAAAAAGCTCTAAAATTTGCGTTACTGTTAAAATTTATATAGTTTGTAATGTAATATTAATTTTATTTTTTTTCGTGGACATGTATGCATATGTATATTTAAGAAACTTGATCAACATTAAATTTTTTATTTGATCTTTTACTGTTATCCATGTTTGATTATTCATGCAAAATTATAGAAAAAAAAGTTTTTAAATCTTTATCGTGTATTATTTTTCCGTTTAGTCATTAATTTCTATTTTATCTACATTTATTTCATTTTACGTGGTTCTATCATAAATCGATAATACATATGTGTAAATGAAATTACCGGCATCTGGAGATTTATCGACCGTCTTATGGAACACGCAGCAACGTCTTACAATATTCGTGTCTTCTTCAACATGTATTTTCGCTTCGTTCGTTTGGTCTAATTTTCAATCTGCAAATTTAATAATTTCATTCGTCAGAGTTTATAGAATTGTGATATTTCGAACTCTTGTTGAATATGCTAAAATACGAATTTTACATTGCAAAGATGGATGTTTCTTTCTCGGATCAATTACTTGCGACACCCTTGGATAACCAACACAGTCGTGAATCGACTCGTGATGCGATAATGAAACCATCACGTGTGTTGTATGATGATAACGTACGTTACTTGCGAAAGCCAAGCATCGCGAATGCACCGACAGTGAATCGTGACTAACACATTGCTGAGTGATATTTTATTTCCGGACGTTATGAGAATTTTACGGTGTAAGAAGAAAACTTACTGCCTGAAATTACTTTTTCTTTTTCGTTTGTATTTTATAAAATAATAAAAAACGACAATATATTAATATATATTCCTAAATAGCATATTTATCTTATCTACTTAAAAATTACATAATTTACTACATTTACATATTATGACTACATACATAACTTAGAATAAAATGAATAATGAAATGTAATTATGAAACTGAATAGCAATGTATATGACATTTTTTTATTGTTTTAGTGGTCTAAGCATCTATAGAAGATATAGCATAATGGCTCGACAAGTTTTTATTGGTCCGATGATTCATACAGATGGTTATGATGAATTAATAATTAAGAAGAACGTTGCTATATTTATTGAGGATGGCAAAGTATTTAACACATCTTATATATATTTTTAAAAATAATATAGAGATAAAAAATATATTAGTGACATTACCTTATGCAATATCCAGATTATGCATGTTACGGAGAACTTATCAACTAGTCAACAGAGGATAGATGATTCTCTCGCAGATTTTCATGCAGAGAAAATTAATATTTTGTCACACGGACAATTTATGATACCTGGATTCATCGATGGCCATACTCATGCAGTTCAGTTTCCGAATCTTGGACTGGGTTACAACAAGTGTCTCCTGGATTGGCTGGAAACTTATACTTTTCCACTGGAGAGAGAGTACATTAATTTAGAATTTGCAGAGCAAGTGTTTGAAGCAGTTGTGGTACTTAACAATTTTATCTGAGACGCTATTGTAAAATGTATAATCATTTTCATAAGATATTATAATTTCAAATTATGTTAAATATTGCATGTTATTGTAGAAACGAACCATCGAAATGGGTACAACAACGGCGTGTTACTTTGCATCTTTATATGCCGAAGCGTCTACGATTCTCGCTGAGAAAGCTGCAAAGCTGGGCCAACGAGCTTTCATCGGGAAAGTGAATATGAATGCTCCGCGTGACGATGGATATTGCGAAAGCACCGAGAACTCAATTAAAGACACCATGTCTTTCATAAAATCCATTGAACGAATAGGGGTAAATGCAAATCGTATTTTATTGCCTGTGACAAAATAATGGCTTGTCTATTCTAGGCAGACAATGTTGGAGTTAATTACAAAAACATATTGTGCTCCAAACTTGTTGCAGAATCCACTTGTGAGGCCGATTATCACTCCAAGATTCGCGTTGAGTTGCGACATGGAATTAATGCAAGAGCTGGCAAAGATCGCTAAAGCAAAAGATTTACATATACAGGTATTTTATCGAACTCAATATACTGTCAGCAGTGTACAATGATAAATAAATATAAAGCGTTTTTCATTCTCCGTAGAGCCATGTCTCTGAAAATAAAGCCGAAGTAGAAGCAGTGAAAGAAACTTTTCTAGATCACCCTTCATACACGGCTGTCTATGATACCGCTGGTCTTCTTACTAATAAGGTATAATATTTCATTTTGTTAATCTATTGAAACAATTATCTTGTTCTCTTGTACAAGATATGATTATGCCAATTAGATTCATATATAGGATATATCTGGTTGTTTTATAGACAGTATTAGCGCACGGAGTTCATCTCACAGATAGTGAACTTGCCATTCTCAAAGAACGAGGAACAGCTGTTATTCACTGTCCTTCTTCGAACACGAATCTGAAAAGCGGTCTTTGTGACGTGCAAAGGCTAAGGGCTAACGATATCAAAGTCGGACTTGGAACAGGTATTGCAAGAATCTCCTCCGTAGAAGTTTTACTTTGACAATTTGGATATTTAACTTAATATATTAAATAATAAGTTTTAAATATTTTACTTAATAATGTTCATCATGTTAAAAATGAATGTATCTTTTTAGATGTTTCGGCTGGAGCCAGTTATAGTATATTGGACGAGATGAGATCGGTTTTACAAATATCAAATTGTTTGTCCTTTACGAGAGACAATTATACACCGCTTAGTTATAAAGACGTCTTTCATATGGCAACATTAGGAGGTGCTAAAGGTAAAATTGGCTCTTTTTCATTTAGAATATTCTATATATTAATAAAATTTATAAAATATATTAATAAAATTCTATATATATATGTATAAAACGTTTTTTTTTACAATTTTATTGATTATATTAATTCTGTTTAGCACTCTCAATTGAAGATAAAGTCGGTAACTTTAAGCCGGGCAAAGAATTTGATGCTCTCATCATCGACTTGAACGCGAAAGACAGCTTGTTGGATAATTTCAAAGAATATACACTCGAGGAAAACCTTCAGAGATTTATATATGCCGGTGATCAATGCAATATAGTGTCAGTTTATGTAAATGGTAGGAAAGTTAAATAAGAACTTTTTTATAACAAAATGTTAAAAGCTAAATAAAAAGTTTTCATACATTATTTCTATATTAAGTATTTTGTATAGTTAACAAATTTATAAATGATACAATATGTAAACCAAATAAATTAGATAAGTCTTATTTTTTTATTTTTTAATAGAAACATGCTTTACTCTACAAAATTACGTTTTTATATTTCGGAACGATAAAACAATATTTCTTTAAATCTTTTTTAACGAACAAAATATTTTATTTTTTTTGTTTCTCTTATTAAATATTCTTTTATGACTACTTTTACTAATAATAAATTTTTCGTACATGCATTGTTGGAAAAAAACGCGCTATTTTTTAAAACGTCGGATCTACGTCATGTAGAACGCGCCATCTCGAAGGAATATTAACTCCCTCCTCATATTTCCGGTTCTTCTGTGATTACCGAGGAAACGCGGAAAGAAGTAACGTGAGTATATTGTAAAAATTTCCCAATTTCTTTAACTTTTGCATATTTCTCGCTCATATGTGTGAGACGCTTAGAATGAGAAGTATTCTCGTATAAACAATTTTGTTGTATCTCTTGATATTTTTATCAAATACCGTGTGGCGTCGTATAGTTTAGGTTTACCGCAAGTTTCAGTATCCAAGATATTGAAATATATCTTGCATAATAATTATCATTTTTAACAAGATTAAAGTCTTAGGGCACAAAATATCTTCAGGATGATCAAGTTTGTCATAAATTTTGTTTAATCGCAGAATGGCGGACGCTGCTCCAGCCGCACGCGGTGGTTTTCGTGGAGGTTTCGGCTCTCGCGGAGCCGGTGGCGATCGTGGAGGCCTGAGGGGTCGCGGCAGAGGCAGAGGCAGAGGACGCGGCCGTGGACGCGGCAAAGAGGACAGCAAAGAATGGGTCCCGGTCACCAAGTTGGGTCGTCTCGTCCGAGATGGCAAGATTCAATCTCTCGAGCACATCTATCTGTTCTCCTTACCCATCAAGGAATACGAGATCATTGATAAATTCCTCGGTCCGGATCTAAAAGATGAGGTTCTGAAAATCATGCCGGTACAGAAGCAGACGCGAGCTGGTCAACGCACGCGTTTCAAGGTAAACTTTCTTTTTTTAATTATGACAACAAAAAGGAACGTGTGAAAATATGGAGAGACGAGAGTGTATCTAAAATGGGACATCTTACAGGCTTTCGTCGCCATCGGAGACAGCAATGGCCATATCGGATTGGGAGTGAAGTGCTCCAAGGAGGTAGCCACTGCGATTCGCGGTGCTATTATCCTGGCCAAGCTCTCCGTCGTCCCGGTGCGACGCGGTTACTGGGGCAACAAGATCGGCAAGCCGCACACAGTGCCTTGCAAGGTGACCGGCAAGTGCGGTTCTGTGCAGGTACGCCTGATACCTGCGCCGAGAGGTACCGGCATCGTATCCGCCCCAGTCCCCAAGAAGCTGCTTCAGATGGCCGGTATCGAGGACTGCTACACTTCAGCCAGAGGCTCGACCTGCACTCTCGGCAATTTTGCCAAGGCTACTTATGCCGCGATTGCCAAAACTTATGCGTATCTTACGCCCGACTTGTGGAAGGAGCAAGCTCTGGCTAAGGCACCATATCAAGAATTCGCCGACTATCTGTCCAAGACTCACAAAGGAGGCGCGAGAGCGGCCGAAGTTGTCTAAATAAACACCCAGGCTTCATGGGAGCGCTTTAAAAAATTGTAAAACGAATTTTCTCATTTTTCTCCCCCCGTAATTCCTTAGTCTTCCAATTTTCCATTTCATTGAGATCGAAACTAATACACTAGACCTTCGTCCAGTCAATTGACACATATATATCACAGAATTTATCGATGCTCAATTGTCAATTTAATTGATTTATTAATGCTGTTGATTACGAATGGGGATTTAAAAAACCTGGCTAAGCTGTTTAATATATTATATATTACATCCACTTCTACCAATGCACATTGACTTTAATCTTAATTTAAAAAGTTTAAGATTCTTATTTTGAAACAGTAAGTTTAAATTTATTTTTTATCTTTGCCAGTTTTAAGAATTAGAAAAAGTAAATTAAGTCAAACTTAATCTGCGTTGGTAGAAATTATATTAGTATGGATTTAATCAGGAATGTCCTTTAATTTGTCGATTTGTTTTATTAAGAAGCTTAGAGTATATCCTTAATATATGAAATTTTAATTATTAACTTAATTCAATTTATTAAAAAGCTTAGATTCTACAGTCTTAACGTACACAATTTTAGTTCTTATTCAATTAAAAAACTTATTTGTACATCTAAATCTAATAGAGAACATGGTCCGCAGCATCAGTAAGTGGAACTAACTCCTTAATGGTCCGTAGCGTCAGGGACTTTCGAAGCTTTATGCTTCTTGTAGGCCTCATCAAACGTCTGGATTGTGTGGTCGCACATTTTCTCAAGATCGCGAAGACCCCGTTTTAACACCTCGATCACATTTTCACCGGTCGTCTGGATATTTAGGTGCACTCTGTTCTCCGCCGGATGCGGCACGGTGTGGCCGCATATCTTTACGCCGGGACTACAGGAGAGATTGGAAGGAACATTAGAAAAAGCCTTTCACGATTAAATTGCGTTTTGTAAATTTTAAATGATACATACTATTCGCTTATCACGGAGGCTAGGGCGTTTCCCAAGGTATGCCCCTCGTCAACGAAGACGAAAGTCCCGTACGTCTCCCCGTGATTTCCCGGCAGCTGCATTCACAATCAACAATGAAACAATTCCGCACTTGATTCTCCTAACGTCGATTATCATTAGGTAATTTTTGGCGATCCTTTGGTATACGTACCAGGTTGTCGTTGGGCAAGTTTATATCAAACATTTCATACAATGTATTAAATATTCAGACAGTACAAATATCAAAATATATTCCAGAAATATGTATATCCAAATATCTTTGAAACGTCTTTAGCATGTATCTTAAACATCGAGTTAGACATTTATGTGCAGTATAAATACATATATTAAATGTTGCAGTAAACTAACCCAATGACAACCTGGTACATATATCAAACGATCGCCAAAAATCGCTTATTATTAATTATCATATTACCCTCGAGAGACGTTTCTCCATCGCGATCCGTGCCGCTCACATGTGTCGCACTTTTGGCATTCTAACCTACAAGTACAACCGACTTAGCCGGAATCGATTCGAGACTATCGATTCGAGACGCATCGACGTCTCGCGTAAGTCGCATACCCCAGCACGAAAGGTTATGTTATGTTTCCGTGAACGTAATCGCAGTTTCCTTGGAAATTACATTTCTCTCGGGTGCGTATCGTTCATTTTTCGTTAGTACTTGTAATATCTGAGAATCTTCGCGCTTTAGTTTCTCCTGTCATTGACGCTTTCGTTTTAGTCTGAACGTAACCTGTAACTTAACCTATAACTTGTAATACGGAATATAGTAGGAGCGCTCTGTGTCTGCATGCACGTTAAATAACAAAAAAACTAACTTAAATTTGCAGCATTCACGTGTACGTTTCGCCGTCTTGACGTTTCCCCGATGAGTCTGAGACGGATCTGCGATGTCATCATTTGGCGGAACGTGCGGCTCCCGGGTGCCGTCGCCGGACGTTCTTTCGCTGCGAAATCGGCGGAAGTGAAGGACGAGATCGTCGACGTAACTACCGCCGACGAGAAACCTGAATATTCGATATTGGACGATCCCCAATATCAGGAGGAACTCGCCAAGAAGCGAAATAAGTCCCGACTGAATCCGCAGCATAGGAACATACTTATGAATGAGCGTCCGTATGACCAGTCCATGGACTGGTTTCACAATACGGTGAAATTCAAGAAGCATATGCTGGGTAGGTATGGACTCAAGGGCATTGATGAGCCAGCCGGGTTTGCATGGCCTACGCTGGAAGAGGTCAAGGATATGCAAGAGTATGAAAGAGTCGCCTTTCCGTTGTCCATTCAAGAGAGATGGAAGAAGCTAGAGGAAGCAAAACGAATGAAGGCTGAGCAAGTTCAAGCAAGGCACGTCTTTATCACTCATGTGCATTTCTATGTAGATTAACTTTAATCTTGATTTAACTTATTTTTTTATCTTTTTCTAGTTGTAAGAGTAAGATAAAAAATACAAGTTAAACTCTGGTGAAAATTTTTCTCAGAATTTGTCATATAATTTTTCAGAATTTTTATGTAAATTTCAAGCGTTTCTAGAATTTTTATATAATTTGGTTTGTATAATCTTGAAACAGTATATTGAACAGTATGTTGTACGTTCGCAGGGAGGCTGAATTAGCTGAAAAAATAGCGAAGATGGATCAATGGGTGGCCGATTTGAATGCGAGGGTTGCTAAGAAGGAAGCTGAGCTAGAAGCTGCTAGATTACGCAAAGAGCACCTAGTGGAGGAGGTCAGGAAGCACTTTGGCTTCAAGATCTCGCCTACCGATGAGAGATTCAAGACGTTGCTGGCACAAAAAGAAAAGGAAGAGAAGAAGAAAAAGAAAGAGGCTAAGAAGAAGGCCAAAATGGAGAAGTTAACAGCCATGATTCAAGAAACGTCCAAGGACGCAAGTCAACAGCAAAAAGACGAGACCGAGTCGAAGTCCATAGAATAGTAACGTTTTCGTTCGCGAAGTATAATATAAAACATTCTAATTGTACAGCTAATAAATTTATAATTCATTAGTTCTCTTTCAGGTGCAATTATTTCGAAGCTGAATGTATATACAGTCAATATGACTAAACAATTTAACACCAATATAAGTAAACACTTTTCTTTATATTTTATTTAAGCAATCAGCGTTCTCATATCTCAGCACGAGATATCGCGAAGTGAAATTGGCTATGATCAAAAGATATCCAAATACTTTCTCTGCTTTACAATTGTTACAGAAGCGTATCTTTGTAGTACAAACTTTCCAACGGGCACTTCGCATTTACTCCGGCGAGAGTATAATACAAATCTCAGGGACAATGTACATACGTAATAATAAATATCATATCTTTTTTTTCTTTACTAATACAAAAACATTACACACTGTTTCGCAAAAGACTAGAAGAAATTATTCTAATGCATATTTGATAAATGACACTTCTTAAGACACTTAACCAGGCACACGTTGGACAATATATAATTATGTTGTTTATTTCGGATCTCACTCTCGGGCCGTGCTAAAGTCCTCCGATGAATACCACAATTATCAAACCATCAAATTATGTTGCGTTTCAAAGACATGATTTTCTTGTATTTGTACCGCGCTTGATTCGTTATCCGTATCGTATTTTGTCCATTAAGTATATCAGTTAACTGGTTCAGCTGGTTTAATTAAGCTTCTAGCTATTCTAACAGCCGCGTCGAATAAAATGATCGAACATTCCGCGATCGTCATTGTAAAAATGTCTCGAGCAAGATCAGCTTCTCGTTATCCTGCAGTCCTCGTTCCGATTGCAATCGACAGATTTTCCCTGCAAGTTTTCCTGGTCCGAGACGCCTCTTTCAGCGACATCGCAAGTTGGCCGATCATCTTGCGACCGCGCATTCTGTATCTGATGTTCATCGATCACAATAAAACGTAGTTTGTTGCCGTCCGTATGTCAGGCAGATTGCAGCTGCGATGGCGACGTTAATTCGTAAAATTGGAAGCTGAGCTCCTCGCCGAAGAGATTCTCTGATTCTATGATCTCGGGATCGACCACGTTTAACCCTAGGCTGTTTGGATTCAGATCCGTCACAAGATATCCCTCGCTTACAAGTCCGCATTCCTCGGCAACGACCTCCTTGGATACCGGGTTGAGGAAATCTGCGTATTACATTAATGCCGAATCAAATCTCTTTTAATTTCCTGAAAAAAAACAAAGCGATTTAAAAGATCCTCACCGCTTTCCTTGAAGGGGCATTGAAGCTCTGCTTGTTGCGTTGTTTGCTGGTTCTGCTGACTCGCCTCAGAATCATTGGTCATCATCATGGGAACTAAATACTGCACTTCCACAGAGCGTTTTATACCGTTGAGTATTTGTTCGGCGGAATGCTCGAGCGTCACGGAATTTAGTATACTGTCGGTATCCTCCTCGGTTTTCGGCTGCGCGATACTCGCAGTCGCAGCCTCCACCTCGTCCATGGTATCGCTATAATGTCAGACGCTCGATCAGCAATGTATTGAAATAATTTTGCAAAACTTAACGAGAAGTCACGCTAGACTTTTTACCTAATGATTTTGTTACTGCGGGACTCGTCATTGTCATTCTGCGCTAATGTCGATGTATTATTTGTTAGGCCATTAATTATGAATGGACGAGGTCTGCAATCGCGATTCGCGATTGCCCAAAGGTGACCTGCCCCGTGAGGCGCTTTCGACCCTTTCCTGAAGTGCGGATTTATCGAGAGATTGTGCCGGACGGAATTCTTCCAGCGATCATCGTTGCTTTTATAATAAGGAAAACGCTCGCTGAAAATGATGAAAAAGTATGTATCTTTTTACACATTTCATTTTAATTATACAGATTATGACTATATTTTCATTCGAAACAAAAATTGTTCGTATATTTGTAATAATTATATGTAATATTATATTACTTTCAAAAAAGCACTTCCCCACTCTCTGTAATAATTTTACATAGGCAAATTGAAGGGAACGCAATTACGAATATTACACGTAAAAACGCACGGCGGCAATTTGCGTCCCTACGAAACTAATTTCCTTCACCTGCTCGTAGCGATGTCACGGTGCGTTACGCACCCCCCTTCGCGATTAATTTCACGAGTGGAGAACGAAAGACATTTGAGCCAAGGGTGCATTTGAAATGCTAAATGGTGCGTTTACTCGCACCGTTGATCACGATGATCGCGACGAATATTATCACTTACATTAACAGTGTGACGAATCTGTTTCCAAGTCATCGCGTATTATGGTGTACCCCAAACCGGTGCGATGAAAATAATACTTTTAACGTCACCCATGATTTCAAAATACAATCCTTAAGTGTGTTTAAAATTGACATTTTAAATTTGATATCGCTATAATCATGACCGTATCATAATCGATAGTCTCAGGTAATGCAAACATAAAGATAAGATTTATGATTTTGACTATGATTCTGCATACTATATATATTTATATATGTGTATTTTTGTGCAGAGTTATCAGAGATATTTCTTTTCACTCGATTATTCGAGCGGCCCTACGCGGCTGAACTCGGATGATCTATATACGTCTTTTCCAAGGAGCTCGAACGGCGATCGAACAGGTGAAGGCACAGGAGCAGTAAATTGTGCGCATTCGTGTTGAGGGCTGCAACGAAGGATAGCTGAAGGGTGAGGAGTTAGTGCCAGGTGGTGCCAAGCAACGGGGGCAGTGGTACCAATGGGTACCATCTAGAAGTAGCC
>VBVQ01002163.1:0-27080 GCA_011636635.1 Tetramorium simillimum | reverse complement strand
CCCCCTCCTCCGCCCTCCGCCGTCCTCTCACCCTTCTAACACTCCCTACTCCCGGCCTCTCTTTCTCACGCTCGCGAGAGCCGCGCTCTCGCTCGCGCCAACGGAGAAACGCGTCTCTCCGTCTTGCCGAGGTGAGCAAGGGCTGGGAGGGAGGAACGATTATTTACTTACTTTCACTCGCGCGACCTCGTACGCGCGTAAATCATCCACGGCTGCGTGGGTACTGCTTTCGTAGGGTCCGCGGCGCCAAGATACGCACGCGAGTTTTCGTCCCACCCTACGATCGGCAACGAGACGGAGAGAAATTGTAATCTCGGCTCGGTTCGGGATGTCTTGACCTCATTCCCAGTTCACGAGAAAAACGCATGCGACTTTTAAATTAATTAATTAAGTACAGAACCCGATGAGGTTTAACGAGAAGGATTTATCTTTTTTTTTTTTTTTAGTTTAAACTAAACTCGATACTTGTGATAAGAAACCTTATCTTTTATTTGGATAAAAATTACTTCGTTGCCGATTACTGCTTATAAAATTGAGGATTTGTCGAAAAATAAGATACAGCTTCTTTTCATGCCGCCTGTGAATTCCTCTAACGTAAGAGTGTCGGCGAGCGTTTCTAAAATACTGCTGCTGGAAGTCTTGAGGCCGGGTCCGCTCGCCAGCGAGCGGTCGTCCGCGTTCCGCTGATGATTTCTTCCAGGCAGGGCTAGGGAGTCGCGTGACGTCACTTTTTCCATCGCTCGGACGGAGTGCCGAGCGTCTGAGTCACGTCCTCTCTTGCCTACTCTCTCGCCTTCGAGCGTCGCGCAGAACTAAGCGTGCCCATTCGACTTTGTTGCATCAACAGCGACGAATAACTTTAAGATAAGACGCTGACCCTTAACAAACTTTATCACAATGGCTCAACATATAAGATGATGGAATTATGACTAGCGATAGCTATGGTATAAATAGAGTTGGATATGCGTAAAGAAATATGTATTTAGATTCTAACGTTGGCAATTTGGATGTTTTCAGAGTTGTGCAATGATGGGTCTGCAGGCGACGGCAGGAAAACGCAAACTGGAGGGTGGTGTCGGCTGCATGGAATTCCACATGGATTTAGGCGAGAGTCCGTCGAAGCTCGGACGCGTGGACGGTAGCTGGTGGGCGATGGACGACAGTTACGGGCCGCCTCTGAACCAGACATCGACGTCGTATTACGAAATGGAGGTGAGCTCGCCCTGCCTACAGACGACGAACCCGTGCCAGCCCTCGGCGACGAGTGCCTCGCAGTCGCAGCAGCAACAGCAGCAGCAGCAGCCGCCGCAGCAATCCCAGCAACACTCGTCGCAGCACCATTCATCTTCCCAATCGCCACAACAGGCACAACAGCAGCAGCAGCAGCAATCACAACAGCAGCAGCAACAACAATCGCCGGCGTCGCCCTCGACGTCGGCCTCGTCTACGGTGACTCAGTTGCATCATCACGCGCAACATTATTATCACCATCAACGCGCCGCAGTCAGTCCTATCGGCAGCAACGGCTATAGCCAGCTGTCCAGATCTCAGCCGCAATGGGGCGCCCTTCATCATTACGAACCACCGACGATACGTCGCGAGGAAAATGGCAAGAGTTACCTGGAGCTCGGCTCGAGTTATCGAGCGAACGAGCGGTGTTGCGAAGGTTCCAAGTCCAGTTGGTGTCGGCGCGGCCGGGCCTGTTATCGGCAACGACGGCTCGCCGTGCTCAACATCTCCATGTGCAAGCTTGCCAGGTACCGCCAATTCCCGGATCCAAGTCTTCACCGATCAGTACTGATCTGCAACACCTTGAGACACCTGGAACGTGAAATGGAAAGGGATAGGAGTCCACCACCTATGGAGCCGGTCGTTCCGGCGCCGATCGCTCAACTGCAACCGCCCGAGCAGGGTAGGTTAACGCCTTTCCCTGTGCCGCCGACGTCGTCGGGCGAAACCGATGTCGATTCCGGCATCGGTGACAGCGACGACAGCCGATCGATCAATTGGGGTAGCGTGCTATCTCTGTCGAGTCAGTCACCGCTCGACCCGCTCAACAACAACGAATTACTGGATGTGGACATCGGGCCCGATCTCGACCTAGACTTTATGCCCGGGTGGAAGCTGACGCCTCTTTCGGCGGATGACATTCTGAGAAGTACAACGACGACAACGACGACGACGACGACGACCCAGGAACAGCATCATCATCATCACCATCACCACCACCACCACCATCATCAGCATCACCATCACCAACAGCAACAGCAGCAGCAGCAACACCTGATGTCGTCGGGAAGCAGTTGCGGCAGTAGCTGCGGCAATAGCAACGTTATCGGGAACGCCGGCGTCAGTAACGTTGGTAGCAGCAGTAGTACGCACGAGTCGTTGATGTGCGTAGGATCATAGCCCTCAACTTTGACGTCGTTGAGTCATCTCATCGATTTTTATCCATTGACGCCGCAGGGCAAGTAAATCTGCGGCGGTAGCCGATGCAGCCCGTGAATTCTGCGAAGGCGCGCGGGCGAGAGGCGGTGGTGACTGCGGATCTCTCGCCTACCCTCTGGAGCGCTCGACATCCGGCTGGCGACTCTCGAGGAGCCTTCATCTTTCTATTTCGCGTTAATTTATTGTCGCGTCAATTACACACTGACACATACATACAAACGGACACGTACACCGATACAACTTTCTGTGACACTTTTGTTCTTCCTCCGCTCCTTTTTACCACCGTTACTACTACTACTACTATTATCATCATCGCTATCATTACTGATCCTATCGTTACCATTATTTCTATTACTGCCCCTCTCTCCCTCCTCTCCCCCTATTTACCACTATCGTTATCGTTACTTCTACTACTATCGCTACTATTGCTAGTAATACTATATTACTATTCTTACTAATACTATTATTACTATCGCTCTACTACTACTATTATTACTATCGCTAATCAACGTATCTCCCAACGTATCTGCTCCCCGAGGGACGGACGCGTCATGACACGCGGCATCCGCAGGTGTAGACAAAATAGAGCGCTCTGAGGGTTTAACGAATGAGTTAAGAACAGGGAGGGAGAAGAGGAGAGGACGAAGAAGGGTTGGGACAAGGGGAAGAATGCCTTTACTGTCCGCGTGTCGACAGGTGCTGCTACTCGCGACGTCCTGACATATATTCAGACGGCAAATTTCGTATCGAGCTACCGCGTACAAGATCACGGAGACGTATGTATCATCTCGTCCACCGTGGAATTTCGAGGCCAGGTGCAAGCGCAGTTTTTTTTACGTACCTCGAGATAATTTGTCTCAATATTTGAGAAAGAGCTATCGATAATCATCAATCCTTCAATGACGCGTAACAACGATCCGACATAGGAAGAGCGCGAGGCAATGTTTCTGCAGTTGCATCTGCGAGCTCGAGAATCTACGTGCGATTCTTCGGAAAGATGATTAAGACAAGAGAATGCGCACAGAGATTTGAGAAGACGAATAGGAGATAAAGAGAAAATGGTATCCGTTACGTCGAGTACGAGGAAACTTCCTCCTCGAGGCTGGGGAAAAAAAACCCGCGAGAACGTTGCGATCGAAGTCTTCCGGCCTGGGGAGCTTCTGCTCCCTCGCCGTTCTCGTTCATAAGTCGCAGCCTCATATTGTCCGAGGGGTTTTCTTCGTAGAACGGCGTGCGATGTCGGGGTTCGCGTTTCTGGAAGGAACAATCGATGATAATCACCGATGATACGCTACCCACGCATATATATGTACATACATGGACACACATTCACATGCATTCAACATACACCTATACACACGTGCGTGCGCGCGCGCGCGCGCATATACAGACAAATAATATATATATATATACGACTGCCGTGGCCTATATTACACGAAGAGACACGTGCGAGTGTGAGTGCACGCAAGTCGTACGGTGCTACAGGGCGGCTGCGTTTCTATTCTCTGGACACACAACACACACGCATACGTGCACGTACACAGATATACAGACACGGGCATACATTAAGCCGAAGACGTTCCGAATTCGGATGAATCGCTCGAAGCGTCCGTCGCTCGGGGTCGTCATGCGTGTCCTGCCGTCGTAAGCGTGATACGATGTAAGTCGGAGATGTCGGCGTCTCGATCTCGAGATACCTTCGGCACCACCATCAGTCGCGCGATCAGAGCGTAGATTCTGCTTGTTCGAGTATCTCATCTCACGTGCCGTGGGTATTAATTTTAAAAATATCTCAGTCTGTTAAGAAACTAATCGGATTTTTTTATATGCAGGATATCCTATAAAGACCGTAACAACGCTTAAAGTCTTTATGGAACATCCTGATACATAATGCTCTTAAAACGAAAATACTTGGCTATACATCATTTTTGTCTGGCACTGATACATTGAGAGATGTGCGATCATGGAACCCGGGAGCTGAAACGTCCATCGCATTAAAGATAAAATCGTAATTTATGAAGATTTATGAAGCAAATTATTGAACAGGTTGAATCGGGTTGGTGCAATTGGATCTCGATTGTTTATGTGTTGCGAGAAAGTGAAAGAACAATGAGAGAGTGAGAGAGTGTGTGTGTGCGTGTGTGGGTGTGTGAGTTGAAACATTTACGTTAAAACTACGAGACATGTTTGAATTAGATATTAGAATACATATTTAATCCAGTCAATGCATTCGTTGCAATCAGAACAAAAGTTATTTTTATACAGCGATTATACGAGATATGATCTCACAAATAATCTTTGTCTACCTTGATTTTTTTACATTCTAGAATATAAAAGCACGTACACATATACATGTGTATAAAATGTAAATGCAGATATATATTTATTATTTTAATTTCAAAGCGGCACGTATTTTTTTAACAGATGCACACTGATTAATAATAGCAATCTGTACAAGTGATTATTTTTTCAGCGAGCAGTAATATTTATCTAGAATTCTTTTGGCACTTCTTGCACTCAGCGGAGAAGTGCATGCCATGATTGTTTCAATCACAAAGTCTAATCGCAAGTTGAAATGTAAAAATTAAGCATGCAAAGTAGTCCATTAGGTTTTCCAAAGTCCATTAAGCTTCAACGCAATGCATTAACCCTAAAATGCATGACGTGGGCCGATGTAACTTGATAATGCGAACTCCGCATTAACTATTTTATCAGAGTAACCATAAAGCTTCCCACGAACAAACAAATACAAAAATATTGAAATATCGTACTAAAAAAATAAAATATGACGAACTTTTTATACCAACAATAAAATTGTTACGAGTAGAAGAGAGAAATGAGATATAAAATTAGGGGATTAAGGAAAATATAAATGAAACGTTTAATAAAATTTATCGCATTGAATTATAATGAAATTTGAGAGATTTTTCAAAGATCCTGGAACTATTTGTTCCTTCTTCAATGTCGAAGATAGATTAAAATTATCAAAAAGTTATAAAGAAAAATAATTGCTAGTGGGATGCAACAGGCCACGTTGTGCATCGTTTGTTTATGTGCACGCGCGTACGTGTATGTGTGTGTATGTGTATGTGTATGTGTATATGAGGTAACGCGCTCCAAGGAGATTAACATGAGACGCCGGCGCCTTCGTGTGAATATCTTGTGTCTCGATGTACGACGTCGACAAATGTACCTGCATTTTAGAGATCGGGATAACGTTCTCCCCTTCGGGTCGTCGCACGGTGGCCACTACGCGCCGCTGATCTCCCATAAATGTATCATATGTACATACATGTGCATATATATATGTATAAAATAAATTAAAGAGTGGCCGACGTGCGTGCGCGTGAAGTAGGCGAAACGCTCGGAGTTGAGGTCGATTTAAAAGCCCGCTCGACCCCCGGACGCATCTTCTCGCGTGAATCCGTGCGCGATCTCGCCCTCAACGTCCACGAATCCATTCAAGAGCAGCTATACTTAAAAAAAGCTAAACGATTTAAGAAAGTCTAACGTTACGAAAGAGAGTAATAATAATAACTTATCGACTCGACTGATTACTTAAACGCGAGGGTGAATGCGAGTGAGCTGAAGTGCGCGTGCGAAAGAGACTAGAGAGAAAGCAGCGAGTGTGTGCATATGTGTGTAAAAAGGGATAATGTAGAATTATCGCGATATAAAGTTGATTTAAATTGTAATTATATATAATGATGTTCTCTCTTATATGACACATATATACACGCGACACATATACACATACACACACATACACCGTACACGGAGTCATATGCGAGATATGCTAGGTACTTGTTGTACATATATATATATATATATATACATACATATAATATGCGTTACTTACTAAGTCTAAGCTCTTAAGCATAAACGCGAATCGTCGAGAAAGAAGAGACCCTTCACACCTTCGTCCCACCCTGCGAGTCGCGCCGACTATCCTCGCTCCTTCGAAGATCCTTCCTCGAGTTCCATTTTCTACTTTGTACTATAGCACACACACTTGCGATCAGCACACCTCGCACGCGCATCTCACCCCTTTCACAAACCTCCGTCCCCCCCCTCCCCCTTTCACCAAAACCGCTCTTCTCCGACGATAATGCTCCCCTGTTTCCCTCCCTCTTTCACCGCGTAATTTCTCCGCGGAGACGACGAGCAATATTACTTTTAACAAGCCGCGGAGAATTTAGCGAAAGAGCGTACGTACAAATCCATGCGTCTGACCGCGCATCGTGAGTGTCTCACACATACGAGTCCTTTGCGTTATGCGTTGTATGCATGTTGGGCGTCAAACGTTAGTTAACCGGCGGGTGAATCGCAAGCCGAGCAGATGCAAGGGGCTCGTACCTCTCAGGGAAAGAGCAGTGGGATTAGGCGGGAGAGTAGCTTCTTTCCGACAGAAAGAGAGTTCGTCTTAGATCTAAGATATCCTAGCTGTCATTTGACAAACATCTATCTTTCCGCCATTAGCGTTTCATGGAACTTGTATCCGCCGGAATATGCGACCCGACGTAAATTTAACGATGAAATGTAAATCCAAATTTTCAAATTAGGAAAATACTCAATTTTCGATCGTTCGTAATTCCGGGATATTCCGCCGACTGGATCGGGACGAGTAGAAGCGAATTGACAGGCATTTTTCGTTTTTAATCCGACTCATCCTCCAATTATACGCTGAAGGAAGGATTCGAAGTGCGTTTGACTGTTCCGTAGAAAAATGGTATGATGCAATATTAAAAAAAAAAAAACTATTTTCTCACATGCCATTGTAACAAATCACAATTATAATTCACTATAATTTTAAAAATGAATGTCTTATTCCGTTACTATCAGCCGATCTTTCATAAAACGGTAAATAATCGTTTAATATTTGATCAATACTTTACTCATTATGTTTTTCGATGGAACATCCGCGTTGTTCTTTCATAATGTTAATATCGAGCGAAGCTACCGAAAGCGGAGAATCATACAGTCAAACGTGTCTCAAAATCGCATTTCGTTAAATACGTCCTATATGCTTCGAGAAAAGTCGAGTAGAGTAATTCAATATTAATGTATTTTGATCAAAGAGATGCGCAAAAATTTGTAGAATATATTCAAAAAATTAAGCATGCGCCTGATACCTTCCACGCCAGCAGCGTCGCACGATCGTAAAATCTTGAATAATTGGATGATGAAAACCATGATATAAAGGAAAACAATATTCCTCTCGGCACTACACGCGATTTTTAAGTCTATAAAAATTATTTGCAACAAGTATCCTTAAAAAGGGAAAATATTCGCTTTTGCCTCCGAATCCCCTACTCAACATCAGAAACGTCTGAGACGTTCTCAGATGTCGCAAACGTTCGAGAAACGTTCTTTAAACGAGCGTCTTGGCTTCTCCGCCTGGAGGTGGTCCAGCGTCGTTTCGGCTCCCCGTGCGGAAGCGAAAGCGCGAGCGCTGCCGGCATCGGCGGTACATAAAGTTTTGTCTTTTTTTTTCCTACGATCACACGCTGATGCGTAGCTCGCGATCGGACACGCGTATCTCGTGAAGTGCCTAAAAACCGCCGAAGAAAGAAAGTTACGGCTGTTTAAGCGCGATGGCAAGGCCGCGACGTGGAGTCCTCGACACGCCAACGTGCATACAATTAGCAGCGGTGTGTGCGACACAATTACTCTGGCGATTATCGCGTTTCTTCCCGTTCTTCCCTTTCTCCTCTTTCTGTCTTTTTTTTTTTTAACAGGATGCCGAATGGAGGCGTTTGTAAATAGTATAAATAGCACAAGCGCGAAGATACGTTTAAGCGAAATGAAAAAGAGGATATAATAAGTTTAATATTGAGAAAAATATATAAATAAGATATATATTATATATTAAAGAGAAAAGTGTATATATATATATATATATATGTATGCGTATACGTGTACATGTGCGTGTGCGTGTATATGTGTATAAGATTATTATTATTATTATATGCATATATATGTATATATTTATCTTGATAAATAATATGAAACGGCGACGAGCACGTGATCGATTCTTCCTCATCGTCGCGGCGATATTCGGACGAAATTTGTTTTTATTCGCGCTTATGACGGCTCGCTGCCAATCAGTAGTACTTGTTAAAATCCTTCCTTTTTCTCGTATTGACTGAGCAATTTTTTTTTAAACTAACTTTATGATTAAAGATTGTTGCGTTTCATTGCGATTGCGCAAAATTGATAAAAGCATCGCACTTTTTTTTTCTCAGCGCAAATGATTCATGTTAAACTCGTAATTTGTTTCAACATCGGACTTGCGTTACAGCATAAATTAAATTATAATGATGCCTGATCGAGAACCATTTATCTTCGCGTTACATAAAACTCGAGCCGTCATTGCGCGAACCGATTTCTCCCCTCAACTTGGTCCCTTCGTCCCGAGAACGTTGTAAACGAGGAGCAAAAGTTTCAGGCGAGAAAGGGACGGTTGCGAACCGCCGACGATTGGGAAATGATCGAGCGCGTGCGATTCGGCGCCGTCGTAAGAAATTAGGGCAGGAAGGATGCACGGCGTTATGTGTGTACATTGTAAATAGTAGCGCGAAGGACGATGGTTACAGAGAGAAAGAGAGACAGAGAGATAATTAATTTAAAGAAGACGAGAGTAATACGGGGTATAAAAGAGAGAGAGAAAAGGGGCGGTCACGAGTCGAGGCGCGGTCGTCGGCCGCGTCGAGCAAACGCACGGCGCAGCGGCACTTTTTCGGATCAACCGGGATCGTGTAAGGCGGTTCCCGGAAGTGCGTTTAAAACGCCCGTCGTCGCCGCGATGGGACGACGAGAGCTCGGAGGCGTTCTCTCCCGCTGCCACGGCGGAGCACCTTTCCGGTGCTTCGCTCTCGCTGCCGTTCGCGAGCGAACAGGAGTCCGCGACTGACCGAGCGATCGAGCGGAGACATCGCTGCAAAAATTATTCCGCGTTCTCTCGAACGAACTCTCTACGAGTCTCATCCGCCTTGATTCCGACCCTCTGACGCCGTGCGCTCGCAACGCGCGTGCCGGGTACGCGCGTTTTAACAGAGCCACAGATTATACTCTGAAAGATGCGTAATTGTATCGTCGACGACCACGCGCCGATCACTCGACCAGAACGTAGGGGGAGCGTGACATTGCGAGGCCGTTGCGTCTGAAAAGAAAAAAAAAACATTGCAAATTACCATGAGCGTATGACAAACTTTGAGAAGAGACCACCGGCCGTCGCCGTTCAAGCGAGCAAGACGAAAACGCACGCGACTCGATCGGGCCCACGTTTTTACTTGCGCACAAAAAAAAGCACGTGTGCTCCTCGATTATTTAGGAATTGAGAAAAAAAAGATATATATAATTGGCGAGAGAACGCGAACATGTTACACGGGAGAGAAATCGCAATTACTCTAGTCCTATATGCGGTCGACGAATAATACGGCACACGTGTGTTCGCGAGTGATCGGGCGTGTCGCCATTTCCTTTCGTTTCTCTTTGTTCTAAAATCGTGGAGTTGTATCACGTACTGTTCTACCAAAATATATTAGCAACAGCAGCAGCAGAACTGACAGTAAAACGACTTGTTTAATTGGATATTGAATGACAAAAGTTGAGTAAAAAGAAACTGCAACGCACGATATGAAAAATAACAACTATCAAAAACAATAAAGAGTATTATTCTATATATAATAACGACTTTTATTGCACCTCATTTTTTTTTAGCGATCTGGGAAGACGGTCGAGATATAAACGAGCACTTTCAGGTGATTATTTGTCAAGCTAAACCGAGCATTACATTCAAGACATGATTTGCAAAGTGATCTTCATTTTCTCGTATTATAGACATCGATGCAGTTCGTTAGCAACTACAATCTTCTGCAGAATACTGTCATCAGACTTCGTCAAATCACCTAAATTGCATGTGATCTTCTTTATGGAACTTGATACTCAGTTTTTCGGGCATCTAGAGATTATGTTAAATATAATATTTATTTAGATTCATTATATAGAGGCTAATAAAATAGATTGCATTATATTTGAATTTAAGTATGCGAATTTTATATGTTGAACTTTAAATAAGAATCCAGCTTTATTTAGCTTAAAGCAATTATTTTTTTTATATTTTACTATACTTACATATCCAAAGATATGGATACATTCGATTCTTCCTGATACGTACATTTCAATAATAGTATATAACCAGTCAGAAATGTTGTTTTATCAGCATAAAACTATTTTTTCTGATATGTGTATCTGTATTCTTAGGATGTCTCTACATTCATTCGCTGATAGTCTTCATCTTCACAAGTATTTGGTCATAGAAGTTTTATTATTTTTTGTGTTTCTTAAGAATTCATACTAAACGGGAAACTGTAACATATGAGATAAGAGAAAAATTAAAATAAAGAATAATTTATAAAATACATATTGCGTCTAGAGAAGCATTAGCGCTTTCCTAGCACAATTTCTTCATACCTCTTTCGATAATAATTGGACAAAGATAGATTTTAATTTATTCTTCTTGTACGAAACTTCAATGTTTGATTCATTGTAAACAAGTACCATATAGATACTACTAAAATTACTTAGTTTCTGAAGAGGCATTGATATAAACTTGAATATGTGATGAATTGATATTTGAAATTACCAAGGTATCTTGCACCACAATATGCTTTACTGTCTTTTTTCGAGATTTCAAGATCTCGTTACACCAGCCACGCTGCATCGATCTGCCGTTGCGCGTTTGGCATGCTTCAACATATCATTCTTCTGTGAGAAGCTTTTACCACAGGTCTCACAAGGATAAGGCTTAACACCCGTGTGGATTCTCTCGTGCACAGTTAGCGCGCCCTTGCGCGTAAAACCTTTGTTACAAAAATGGCACTTGTGCGGCTTTAGACCCGTGTGGATCTTCATATGCTGGCTGAGATTACTGGAGCATCTGAACCGCATGTTGCATACTTTGCAAATGTACGGCCGTTCACCGGTATGTATCCTCTCATGGATCAGCCGTGCTTCTTTCGAAACGAACGACTCTCCGCAATAGTGACACATGTGCGGCCTCTCCCTCAAATGCATCGACTTCTTGTGATACATCAGCGAACTTTTACTTGCTAATTTTTTGTCACATTCGTCACATTTATAAAACTTATCGTCGTGTATGCGCTCGTGATTTAACAAAATAGCGCGTTTCGGGAATATCTTATTACAAATGTCACAACGCCATATCTCCTTGTCGGTACATTTCTTCTTAATACTGTCCATTATTTCCTCCTCGGTATGCTTTTTTCTATGCATCTTTAATTCGCTCATGGATTTACATTTGTAAGCGCAAACCTATAATAAAATATATATGTATAAAGCGTATCATTTTTCCAAACGTTCCTAATCAATTTTCAAAGTGAATATCATTAATATCAAAAACACATAAGGAATTTTAATAATTTACACAAGTTTTTCCAAAATACCTACACTGCATGTATATCCTCCATCGTTATGATGCCGTTTCACGTGGGTATTCATGTTTCCTCTACGATTAAATGTTGCACCGCAAATCGGGCATGTGTGCTTATTAGAGCCATGCGATAATTTGTGTTGCCGCAATTGAATCCTCCTGTAAAAGGCTTTCCCGCACTGTTCGCAAGAATAAAGTTTGTTGTCATCGTGTTGATTCATATGTTCCCGCAAATGAAATCTGTACAAACCAGAAATAAGGTACGTGAAATATAATCCTTTTTTTCTATGAAATAATTTGAAGAATAAGATTCTGTAATTACATATATATGTATAAATACTACCGTGATCTAAACGCATTGCCACAGACCTCACATACGTGTCTTTTCTTTATAGATTCATCCAAATGAATTCTTTTATGACCTCGTAAATTATTGGAATGCTTGAAGCTTTTTCCGCATAGATCGCAAAGATAGGGCTTGTCTATTCTGTGAGTAGCTTCGTGAATATCTAAACTAGACCATTTTTCGTATGTTTTATCGCATGTAGAGCACTTAAATAATAATCGTCCTTCATGTAATTCCGTGATATGAGTTAACAAGTCTTTTTTGTTACAATATACTTTTGTACAATGCCCACATCTTTTATTCACTTCAATAAGATTTCCATGAAGATATTTGTGATTATCGTAATCCTGCTGACATTTGAATGCTTGATTGCAAACAGTACAATAAACTGATTCAACATTATTGCTAACTTGTTTGCCATCCACTCTTTTGCATGTCTGCGAATTTTCTATTTCGCAGTTAATCTTGCGTCTACCAAATCTTCTATTTTCTACAGTTCTAGACATATCTATATGTTTAGAAACATTTTCCTCCTTATTACAAAATATCTTATGATTCTCAAATATTTCCTGTGTTTCAAAAAAAGTTTGGCATTCTTGACATAAAACGCTGGAGCTTCCATTTTGGATCTTGTCTTGTTGAATTATTTCTTCCATGACAGTCGTGTTACTTTTACTGTTAACTTCTCTACAAGTTTGGATTAATGTACCGAATTCTAACGGCACAACACTCTTCGCGATGCTCTGAAAATTATTATTCAGTATTTCAGAACATTCTCCATTTCCTAATCCTCTTAAACTTTCTGAATCAGAGTTTATTATTTTATTTATAGTAAATGTATTAGGATGCATATTATGATCCATACACATTTCTTGAACTATCTCTAATGAGCATTCGTCAATCAATGCATTGTACTTATTCTCGTATTCTGGCTGCAAAACAAAATATTCATTCATTATACAATAAATGTATTTCGAAAATATTTTTCACAATAAATATAACTATCGACCAATGTAATGCTAGTCTTGTTACACTTACCTCTCTTTCAATATTTAGAATCTGCTTCAAACGCATATCAGTTCTTAGACATGAAACAACTAGTGAGTGTGCAATTTCCAATTTATTACAGCAATCGGTACACACTTTCTGTGGCAGTGTATCGTTTATATCGATTGAGATAGGCATATGCAAATTTATTCTCTCTTTTAGTTTAAGTTCTATACCCTCAGTTGCAAAAATGTCTATTCCATCCAGAGTGGATTTGCCACAGATTCGACATAAATTGGCAAATCTAACAGAAATATTGTGATACTCGTCTATCTCGACATTCATATCGCAATATGTTAGAGGCACACCTACATCTTGGAGATGCTGTGCCTTATCAAACATATTTATTGAGTTTTCACTGTCGGTCCTAAATAAAGTAGGAATAGTACCTTCTTCTAGAACAACAGGAACAGTTTTGCTCACATAACAGCGATCTTCAATGTGGTGAGAACAAATGTAATAATTCGAATGTAATTCCGCATTCGATTTTGTGGCTAAATCTGATCTGCCGCAACATTCTGCCCATACTTTAGCTCTATAAAAATCATTGTCAAGTTTCAAATTATGGATACACATACCAGTGACAAAGGTATAATTATAAATAACTATAATATATTTGCGATAACTATAGAACTTTTGAGCAACAATGAAGTTAGAAAAGTTTAATAATTATCTAAGCATTATTAAGACTAAATGCAAAAATATTCATTATCGGAAAATATACTTACGTGTCATCATTGGGAAAACTGATAAAAGTGATACTCGACGAACCCTCGTTTTTTGACGAATATTTACAATTTAAGGCAGCGCAAACGATTCTCATGTTGGTTTTTGGCTCCAAAGAGATCTTTGTAAAATGGTTCCCAGGGACGAACCTTTAATTTGCATAAATCATAATTTTATAAATTGCAGATTGGAAATCATAATTGAAAAAAAAAGGTTAAATTCCAGAATAAAGTAATTCAGGAAAAACTTGCAAAAACTCAGAATACATACTATTCCCAGTGTTTTTTGAGGTTGTAAATGGGCCGCGATTGCTACGCCAATCTGCTCCCGTTGACCACGAACTAATCCATTCGTGGCGCTTCATTTTAAAATTATACATATTCCAGACTAATCTTGCAATTAAATCTGTGAGTTCTTCATGCTAATTAATTTTAATGAATAAAAGATAATGCAAAGTTACAAACTGCTTGGAAATACAATTCACAAACGTAATTAATTTTGTAATTTAATCGTTAATGTAAACACAATTGATGCTAAATCGGAAATCTGTGTAAATATCGAAAGTGATATTATGAAATAAATACAAATTCATTAGTCTGAATATGAGTATGAATATGAGTCCGAAATGAATACCTCAGTGACGACATATGTATTTTCATGACTCATGAATATGAATTTATTTAAGTAGGCAAATAATCACGCGTTTTGAATATAATTTAGTCAGTCAGCAAACAGAAACTTAATAGCAATAGTGCAACATTTAATTAAGAAAAACTTTAAATATATTTTCAAATTATACATATTAAGCCGAGCAATATATAAAATAGGAATAACAAATTATTCAACTGAATTTAATGCATGAAACATTTCTGGATTGTCGATATCCAAGAATAAACATTTAAAAATATCATTGTAGAAGTCTGGATAATATTCGCACGCTCGCTGGCAATCGGGCGTAAAATTTATTTCCAACAACATAGGCTGCATTTCGCAGTCTTTCCACTCTAGCATCAAGTCGGCGGCGTAAACGGCTCTGCTCTGTGGACTCTGGGCTATTCCTTTTGGCGGCGGATGCGCGACTGCAGCTTCGAAGATCTCTCGTAAAACGGAAAGAATCTTCGGTTCGACATAAGTTTTCCAAGGATAATCAGGATACTGATTTTCCCACTCTACAATGAAATTGGCGCATTTTATATGAAACAGCGGATTCTCCTCGGCATAATTCATCACAGTGAAATGTTGCTCGTATACATCAAAATTGTTCAGTGCGAACGGTTGATTTGCAAAACGCAGGAAGAAATTTGCATAAGCGTACGCGCGTAGCGGCTTTACAGATTTGAGCAACACAACGTATCTCATATCGAATTTTACTTGATTGATGTTCGGTCTGTTGTATAATACCGGTCGCGTAATGTACCTCTGCGCGATCTTTGGACCTGTACAAGGCAGCCGCAAAATGTGATAGAGATTATTCGTGATATGAGTATCTAAGCTCCTCGCCAAGTTCCACGGTTTGCAAATCCAATAATTATCCAAATTCTTATTTGCTCGTTGCGTGAAATAAGCTGTAAATTGTACCAATTCCATGTTTAGATTATACGTTGTCGGTAACCATTCTGGATAAGTCTCGAGAGTATCCGGGTCGTACAGTTTCTTTGTTGCCTTTCTTCTGCATACAATCGATAAAAGATCCTTCGTCGTCAAAACATTCTCGTATGGAAATTGATTTATAAAAATATGAGGCGAGGAAGCGTTTAATTCTTTGTACTTCTTGTAATGAGATACGAGCCACAGGATGTCCGCCTCTTCTTCGTTGTCGATGATTTCAAACGCCGGATCTGTTAAATAATTATTCACATAACTGTATTCCGAAAATACCTTTAATTTTCTATCGGTATCTATTCTGATTACATCCAAGTTCTCCGGCAAATTTTCCTCAATATGACCTGATAAAAAGTAATCTACATCTGGCTCGTTCTGTTCAAAACTTTCATCTTCAAAAGTACTATGGATCCAAGGTAATAATAGTGCACGTCTACTTTCAGGATTGTTCGTCAGACCTTCTCCAAAATCTCTCGTGACTTCGTCTCCTGCAGCAACGTCCCTTATAGGAAATATAAGCGTATAAATTTCACGTTCTCCTAGGTGCAGAAAAGGAACAGCTCTAAAATTCGGCTCGTCGCTGTGGTTTATCGCTGAACCAACCTCATCCATAATAAACCATATTGGCATTCTATCTTCTATCTCTCCATAGTTGACCGAATACGATTGATTGTAACGCCACATTTCGTTCACAACATACTCGATTTTCTTTTGTTCATCTGTCTCGGTGTTTAATCCCATGAGGAAGCACATTCGATCAAGTAGGTCAGGTACTTGCGTTAAATTCTGTCGAGCACTATTGGGGTCGTACGTCCATGCGTGATCAATAAGATAAATATTATTGGGATCTTGTGTAGAAATGCCATTTTCTGCAGTTACAATTAACTTCCATATCGGTTCTGTAACATGCCTTTCTCCATTTTCATATTCTACTCTCATCAATCGGAAGACAAGATCAGCGTTATAAGTCTGATTTTTTAACTTCTTGTATACAGTTTTCCAAAATAATTCTGGGATACCATAAGTCTGAAGTTGCCTCTGATGTGTCGCAAGAAATGCATTAAACAAATCAACACCATCCATTCTAAAAAATATAATTAGGTTGGTCTAAAACAAACAAATATTTAGTAATTATTTCTTCAATATAAGAACAATAAAGTCAAATATATATCACTGAAAAAAAGAACTTTTTTAAACTGATGCATATGAGATAGTAAAAATACAGAAAATTACCGGGATTCGTGTAAAGCATTAATATATATATATTACACAAATGCTGACATTATTTCAAATAATAGTAGAGTAAGTATAGAATTTTGATGTTGTGTATTACGTGTAGCACTCAACAAATTTATTAACAATATAATTGACAAAATAATTTGATTTATGTGTTATTTAACGTGCTAAAGTCTGCATACAGACACAACGCACTTCTTCTCAAAAATTATCTATGATAGGTTAGATCTTTAACAACGTGGAACAACGAACCGCCAGGAATTGCCGCTTCAACACTTGCACAGTAGTGCAAACTTTTTAAATATTATATATACAGTTGGTATACTGTATTTCAGTATAGACAACGTCCCAGTGAGAAATAGTTTTTTTCTCCTACCCTCGGAGGAAAAAAAAGTTTGTACTGATTTTATTTTATTGATTTTCGAGATTTTTTCAATCTCTCGCAATAATTTTTAATAATCCTTTTGGCAATTGTATTGTCCTGATATTTCATCGATTTATTTCCTAAGAATTTGTGCTTTCAGGCTAATATTCAATTCATAATAAAATTTCTCTTCAAACGTTAATTGGCTGCAGAATAGAGAAGTTTGCAAATACGTACTGTAAGCATCTCTATGTTCCTATTAGTTCGTGATATGAATTGAGTGAGGTTATCAAATGTACGAAAAAGGTATATATGAATGCTGTAATTATCGGTTGATATAATGTAAATTTAATGAAAATAAATAAATACTAAAGAGCAGAATATTAATGTTTCTTAAAATTTAATTTATCGCAAATTGAATCTTATTTTTTTGTATTTAGTAGGCAATAAATGCTTGTTCTAATGGTAATTTAGTATTAATTTGTAATGTTTATCATACACATTTAATTTTTATAATTCTTATAATCACAGGAAAACAAGGATACATTATATAATTAAAGATATCTAATTTTGTATTATCTAACCTGTATTAATCCAGTTTCTCATCACATAACAAGAGTCTTTATAGTTTTAGGCCATGACAGCTATAAAAGTGCATGGTGGTATTGATATTTTAAGGCTACCGGTAAACGAAGAGGAACATGTTTGCCCTCCGTGGCGTATCAAGTATACCCAGTCTCACATACTCCATTCCAAGTGTTCCAAGAGCGAGGATGGTTGCGATACCAACGACGCAACGGCCTGTCAATTTTGCGTGTATGTTAATCATTATATTGAAAGTATTGTCCTATCGGAAATGCAATTATTCTTATAGATATTATTCTTACAGATATAGTAAAGCTTTAGAATTGCCACATATGCCAGACATGGTATTTCCCAATAACGTACTGTCCCTGATACATCAGAATGGAGCGTCGCTGCAATTTAATGCCTTAGATGCTCTAAAATATGTTTCGAATGGTAAAATTAATGTGCAGCTTGCTTGTGCGGAAGCATGGAAGGAATCAAGGTAAACACAAAATGCTTCTTAACTTGATAAATTTACATATACTTACTGTTGTAAATATTTTTTATCGTCATATGTATATCAACAGATCAGAAAGCAGTGAGTACTTGGAAGAAAAGATCAAGCCTTTTGATTGGACATTTACTACAAGTTATACTGGTACAATATCTGGCTTTAAAGTTGAAGAAACAAATGAGAGAATTGATATGGATAAACTAAAGCAGAGAGATAAAATTATGTTTTATCACGATTTAACATTGTTTGAAGATGAACTTCATGACAATGGCATTGCAGTGGATTCAGTTAAAATTGTAAGTTATTTCATAGTACATTGCTATTAATTTGCCACAAAGATATATTTTAATTCTCTTGATTACTTGTTGCAGAGAGTCATGCCCAGCAGTTTTTTTATACTATTACGATATTTTCTTAGAATCGATAACGTAATGTTAAGAATAAATGATACACGTATTTACCATGAATTTGGAAAAAATTACTTATTACGTGAGTTTACTTCACGAGAAGCTAAAGTTCAAGATATTCGTGTAAGTAACATAACATAATGATACGTTATATTTCTTGTCCAAGCATCATCAGATTTATTTTTTTAATATTAAAAGTATTACATAAATATACATTATATAAAAGTATTACATAAATATACATTATTATTTCAATTATTTAGTTAAATTAGAATTGATAATAATTAAAGTCTGCAATTCTGAAATACATGATTATGTATAGGGAGCTAAAATATGTATACTATTTCTCCATAAGGTTTCTCCGGCACTCTTCCTGGAACCAAGTGCGATAGCACCTAATTTGCCATTAACTGTGAGTCGATACCACAAACTAGTAGTACCTGAAAAGGAAGATGCTGAATTAAATGAAGATTCAACCGCACACAAGGAAACTACGACAGAAAAAGAATTGGTACAATCTGATAAACATACGATAGACAGTTCCATCACCTAAGTTTTGCGCTAAGGTTTTGATTTTTTTTTTCGATAATATAAAAAAATTATTAGAAAATAATTGTACACACAGATCATTAATTGTCGCTTGAACATTTCGAAAGTATATATGATTGTAAAGATTGAAAACGTATATAATAACGATAAGAAATGATAAGAAAGTTGTATTGTCTCTATCTAAAATTAATATTAAGATTCCATTACAATTGATCTTTATCGTGCTTGTCACTTTAGTATTATATCTTTTTCTTTGATTTTTAATAAAAAAAAAAACTAATAAAATTGAATCAAAATTGTTTAATATTTTCTCAAATGGCATTGTGCTTACTCGTGTGGCGTTACAACCAGCAATGAGAGAAGTAAAATGAATTCAGATACGACTATGTAGCACGCCGTTTTATTTTTTAATAGCATAAAAAAATATTCCAATATAAAATTTTTTAAAGATAATTGTCTTAAGAAATATGCGATTCTTATTAATGATTTAAATTTATGTCGTGATGTAATTAAATTTCGGAATTATTTTTAGATCCAGACAATTTCTATTCATGAAATTATTATGTACTAATATAATTTTAATTCATCCAATTATTATTATTATATCAGAACATAAATTTAATTTATTAATTTAGTGTATGCCTTAACATATTAATAATTCCACACATTAAATTATGTTCTGATATAATAATAACTGGATGAATTAAAATTATGTCGGGACATAATTTTAATTCATCCAGTTATTATTATGTCCCGACATAATTTTAATTCATTGAATTATTATGTCGTAACATAATTTTAATTCCGTAGTTGGTTGATTTTTTATTCTACGATATTGACAACATTGAGTAGCGACAATATGAAACGAATAGTGCCAATGAGTAGAGCTACGTTCCTAAACTTCATTCGAGTGAAATTTCTATCCTTCTATTATCGGAACGTAGCCAGTGTCACTATCCAGTGCTACCAATAATATAGAATAAAAAATCATCAGCTATGGAATTAAAATTATATTGCGACATAATAATTCGATGAATTAAAATTATGTCGGAACATAACAAAAATTGGGAATTATTTTTAAATCCAGATGTAATTCTAATTTATCAAATTATTGTTATATATTGATATAATTTTAATTCATCTAGTTATGATTATATTAGAATATAAATTTGATTAATTAAATTATTAATGTCTTAGCATAATAATAATTCAATAAATTAAATTTATGTTCTGATGTAATAATATTTGGATAAATTAAAATTGTCAGTATATAATAATAAAAATTATGAACTGAACATAAAAATAATTTCGATTTTTCATTATGTCTCGATATAATGCCATTAAAAAGTAAAACGGCGTGCCATACGCGACCTTCAAGTAACCTTGAGCACGAAAAATCACGTTTAAATAAAAACAGAACGGAGACAGCAGAATGTCGTTATGAAATTAGAACTCTATTTTATGCTTCTATTTATAAAAGTAGATTTTAAAAAATATAAAAGTACAGAAAAATCATATTGTAATGCAATTTTAATATTGAAACAATTTTAAGATTATTTTTATCATCTAATTTCATAAGATGCATTCATGTTTCTTTCACTTAAGCCTATTGATGTATGTTATCTCGGCCTGAAAATAAGCTCCCAGATTTTCTTTCTGGGAACTGTGAAAAATTCTTCTGCATACAATATTTTTTTCCATTAAGATTTTTGTAAAAATTTATTCACACATTCATAGGAATCGATCGATTGAGCTTAGACTAGAAAAATATCGACCCGAGGAACGAATGTCAAAGAGAGCGCGACTGGAGTCTTGGGATCTCGAGTAAGACTTTGATTAGATTCCGCGCGAAGGGCTTCTGAGCGTGTTCCGCCATAAACACCATCGTATCCTATTCCCCGCTGATCAAGTGGAAAATAAATATCAAAGGGAAAAGGAGCAAGGAGAGAAGAGACCGAGGGAGTTGACCGATCGTGGCTTTCGGGCTAGGCCGTCTTCCATCGTACGGTGGTGTTTATTCGCGGGCGCAAAAAACTTGGGTGAATTCCATCGTACGGGTCGGCGGCAAGGGGGCGGAAAGAGAAGAAGGAGAGAAGTCGAAGGCGAGCGGGGCGCGAGGGAGGAGGGGGAGGGGGAGAGCGGCGCGAGGAAGAAACGCAACAAGAGCAAGAAGCAAGGAGGTCGTCGACGACAGCAATCTCTCGTGAGTAGGCTTATCCCATTGCCTCCGTCCCACCTTATAGCGCTCTCACACGCTACCATCGGGTGCGTAGGTGTTTCCGGCCGGCTGAAGAAGCACGGCCGTCTGCGCCCGTCGATCCAGAAGAGGACGGCCGAGGCAAGACGGAGAGACAGGGAGAAAAAGAGGGAAGGAGACGGAATGACGACGAGGTGGTAGCGAGAATGGAAGAGAGCTACAGAGAGAACGAAGAAGAGAGAGAGAGAGAGAGAGAGTGAGCGAGAAAGAGGGGGGAGGGGAGAGAGAGCTCCGGTCGAGAGACAGAGAACACTCGGCCGGAAGCAGTTACTCGCGCGATGCAACGAAAATATCAGGGCGTCCGTTTCGCAATAGGTCTCTGCCTGCGTCCGCGCCCGGAGTTTAATATAGAATACTCGCGGCCGGCTCCGTCGCGAAAACATCACGCTGACGTCGACCGATGCGCGAGTTTCTTCTCTCTCTCTCTCTCTCTCTCTCTCTCTTTCTCGCTCGCTCTCCCGTTCCCTGCTGCGTCCCGTCCGAGAAAAACGTCTCCTTCTTTCCGTCGGTCTTCTTCTTCCTCCTCCTCCTTCTTCTCCTTTCGGTCAGGCGGACGCAAAGCGCGGGGCCCCTAAAATTAGGCTCGTGTCCACTCGCTCGACGCGCGTACCACTGCGTCGCCGCGGATGACATCGGGGAGCGCCGGAGAGCCGGACTCGTCGAAGGTCTTTGTCCGTGACAGTGGTGTGTACTCGTAGCGGTGGCACGTAGCGACCTTTGAATAGCAGGAACAAGGTGCGCGGCATCGCTCGTGGCGACGGCGACGTTCCGCCAGATTCCCTTCCGCCCTCCCGCCCCCGATATCGCGAAACGGGAACGGACGCAGGGAAGCCCGGGATCTTATCGCGACAATTCGCGGAGACGTCACGCTACTCCGCGATTTCCTCGCCTCGCCTCGCCACGACGCGACGCGAAACGAGAACGGCTCAGCCAGGCGCTTCCTCGCCTCGCGGTGACTCGAAAGCGAAAGGGGAAGCGAAATCTCATATCGATTCGTAGATATTCTTTCGGTATTTCAACGTCGATGTTATTTGACGACACAGGAAGGGAGCGAAAGAATGAAAACGTTATGTCATCTCGCAGGTTCCTATTTCGATACCTTGAAACCAGATCGATGTCATCCTGCAATTTAGCGGCTGAAGGATGCAAACGTAATACATGTACATACATGTAACATTCATTCTGTCATTTTCACGTCGCGGAGAATAACAGCGTCAGCGTTGAAATCTTTCTTTTCAAGTTTCCTACTATTCGTCGCTTTTTCTCAACACAGAATAAATAATTATTTTATTTCGGGTGTAAAAAGCAAAATTAAATAGAGCAAATAAAATGTCAAAACTTCTTCGTGGTTTAAAAATAAAAATTTGTTTCAGCCGCATTTTTACAATTTTTTCTCCTTTGCTTTTTTTCCATTCCCGAATGCATGGATATATGTCATTCTTTTCATGTGCAAAAAAATATCCATATAGCGTACTATGTATGTAGGGCGAGTGGAAGGAACAGATTTATTGACAATCGCGCGACGACTCCCACGTTTTATCCGACCCCGTCAATTTGGGTCGTGCTGAGAGGGAGGGGGACCGCCCGTATGATTTTCACAGTATCTCGACATCGGGCTTTAAACACGGAAATTCATTGTCGACTTCCCTCGCGATGCCCCGATGTCTTTTGACATGCTTAACGAGTCGCTAAGAGAGGGCAATCTTCCGTTGTCGCTGCGTTCGTTCGAGCGTGGAGGAAGGGATAAGTAACAACACGACGAGGGACGTGGAGAAGGAAGACGTGGTGCGGGGACAGGGGAGATGAAAAGAGGGAGGTCTGGTACTGGCTCTCCTCGAGGCTTCGTGGAAGGCGGCGGTGGCGGCGGCGGTGGACGGGACGGGACGAGGAAGGAATGCCACTTCCGGTCACATGACACCACTGGACCAGCCGGCCACTTTGCTCTTTTCTTATTTTCGGCTCGTCGCGCGCGAGCCTCCTCTTCCTTCCTTACCGCTCTCTATCCGTCTCTTTTTTCCTCTGCCCCCTTCTCGATTAACGCGCGGCGTCACAAATCGGTCACGAACGGGAGAAACAGACGCCGGACGGACGGCCGGCTGGCTGTTTTTCGACTTTCGTTAACGAATCCGCCTCGCCCGCCGGGTCCTCCGCTAGCGAATTTCATCTGCGAGTCACCGCGCTCGAGAAATATCGTTAGATAATATTTCTTTGCAAATTAGAGACGTTTCTTTCGTCCCTGTCTCGATTTCTGTAAGAGAAATAATGCTAATAATAATCGATAATGAAAGAACAAGGGCGTAAGGAGATTTTATCTTCCGGCTAATTTTTACTTTCGCGTCAAGTTAATGTTGAAAGATAAAATTCGAGAGAGATATCTACTCCGATTTGGCTAAAAAAAAAAAATCGGTCAGATATTTTATCGATATCAAAGTATCTCCAAGTACACAGAGTGTCGTGTCTTGAAGATTATTACGTATGCACTTGGAATTAATTACGCTTACGGTGTGGCGCAAGACGTGTCACAATCTTGCCGTTGACACTCCATGCAGCCCATACCGCTCTATCTCGAGTTTATCCCTCGACAGACTCGGCGGCAGCAACGAACGTTACGGCAGAACTGCATTCAACTGCATCGCGCCCGCCGGCCTAACGGGCTTACATCCGTCCGCTTCCCTCGCCGCTCGCCGCGGTGTATTCAATTGCCCGCTAATGACGATCTGGGACCTCTCGGTAATGATCGCCTTGTCGATCGGCTGCCAGAGCAAACAGAGCAGAAGCGGGCTCTCGGCTTCTTGACGACGGCGACGAGAAGACAGACGGAAGCGTGTACTCCTTGGACGTGATACGCACGATCGACAAGTAACGAGAAATGAAACGAAATGTCCAGCGCAGCGAGATGGTGGATTTTTCCTCTATTCCAGCGTGACTGTTGTCGCACCCAAGACATCTCGTGAAATTGTTGTAATAAAAACGTTATTATTCAACTTGTTCAAAAACTAGAATGGATAGTCTTTCTTTAAATCATCACGTGTATATTCGAAAAGAAAATTTAGTTAAATAATATAGAATGTATCTAGAATCTTCAGACTCAAAATTGTTACGTCTTTACCTATCCATTTCTCGATTTATACATATATTTTTTTATGTAGTCTGACTGATACTTTGTCGGAATTATATTCTAAATTTGCAATTGTATCGCGTGTTTTATACGAGAGTGAAGAGCTTAAAGGAATCGAATTGACGGGATGGTTAAACACGTCTCTGCAGATTCCTCTGCCAACGTGCCGAATATATAGATGCACAAGTATATACATATCTATGCATGATATATATATGTATATATATATATTTACAAGACATATACAGATCGTATAGACTTACTATTAATAAAAACTTCTTTTCTTTCGCTTGGCGAGACACACCCGCGTGCGCGCATACAGACACGCGCGCACGCACGCACACACATACATATACACACGCACTCGCGTTCCATTCACGCCTTCGCGTCCTTTCGCGCCTTCGCTAGTCGATCGGTGTGCAATCGCATTGTCCTCGGCGCAACGTCCACGTCCAGTTTCGCGGTTTCGATTCGAGTCGAGCGAGATATAGATCTCGCCGACCCCGCAATCGATGTGAAATAAAATAAGACGCATTGTCATACAGGACATTGTGATGCACATGAATCTCGATTCTGATTCTAATCCGAAAATAAATCCGGATTAGAACCGGAAAGAGACACACTTCCAATTAAACCACAGTTAAGACCGGTAAGGGTCAAGGAATTAAAAAAAAAAATCCGTCCGAAGACTAGATATCGTTCTGTGGCCTGACTGGAAAATCATTTGTTCATTTTTGAATGAAGAAATGCTCTTTGAAATGGCCGGGAGGACTACAATTCGTCAAGACTCGCGAATCGCGAAAGGACGAAGGCCAACGCGCCTCGCAACTTCCTCGCATTACCCAGTTCAGTGTTCTCCCCCGTCATACTATCGCATTCATCTTACATTAGAAACCTTGTTACGCTTTTTCGCACCGTCTAGACGTTCTCGCACTGAGGCCATAACGCTCGTTTCGTGCTGTCCCATCCCTCTGCCTTTCTGATCCCCATTGTCTCAATGCCCGCCCTTCGCGAGAAGGGTGAGCGAGTCGTCGAGAGAGAGGAAGAGAGAAAACAAAAATGCTCAACTTATTCCAATCACACCGATTTTTCGCGACACCTCTTTCCGCGTACCTGTCCGCAACGATATCGCTTCTCAGCTCGTCTTCTCATCCATACGCGATTATTTTGCCCATGCAATCGACCCAGTTATACCGGAGCATTCGCTCACACACAATCATCTGCCCACGCCTCGCGTTGAAATGCTAAAACCGAGTCGTGCCGACCCCACTCCGATCGATCGGCTTCCAATCCGCGCCAAGATATCCGCGCCGAGAAATATCGTTGAAGGGGAAAACCACTCGTTGCACACGATTTCCTTCCGGCAAATTAACGCGGGCGATTTTTAATGAAGAATAATTGCTGGCGCATATTAGCGTTTAACACTAGAACCATATTGCCATGTCCCTGGGAGATTAATCCCTTATCCTTCTTCCCTCGATTGTTTAGAATCGCCGAGAACATTAAAAAGATATATGTGTAGGAGTATAAAATTTTTATATTCCTATACATGTCCGTACATGCATAAATAATATAATAAATTGTAAAATTTAATAGAAGTTCTAGTGTTAAATAAGAGAGAAAAAGAGAGAGAGAGAAAAAGATAAGAAAAAAAATTAATTTGCCATTTGCTGCGATCGGCAAGAAAAGCGATTGCGAGTCTGTTTGCAATGTTACCGATCTTAAGTCCCTATTTATTAGCTAACGAAATCATTGTGGACGGGGGGAGGGTCTTCCTCTTTCTCGCGACTCCACATCTTCGTGTACGCCGACGCGGCATGGTCCGTTCTTAAATGACAAACGCTAACTGAAAAAAAGGATGCTCGCAGGACTAGATAATACTGGAGAAAACATTAACGAAATGGGAAAACGCGACACTATTTTCCGTCTCGCATGTCCCCCTCGCCCCTTTCTTGCTCATGTAACCATTGTTGCTACTTGACGTTACTTGCCCCCTTATAACGCATTTTTAATGCCATTATTTATAAATCACGTCGTATAACGCAAAAATTAAGATTTAAAACTCTGTTTCTATCTCTTGCTCTCTTTCTCTCTCTCTCTCTCTCTTTCCAATGCAGTCATTTCTTTTACCGTCAGGAAACTTTCGTCACGCTAGTGGGCTTCGACTCAGCAGCCACATTGGTCCATGCGTATACGTCATTGGTACAATTTGCTTACGTTTCTCCCTTCTTTGCTTCCTTCATTCTACCAATCGTCTATCGCTCTATCATGAACCACACACTTAGCGTTACAGCCGCAAATAAATTAACCGTAGAAAAGAGTTTGTTCTTTATACAAACATAATATACAATATACATTTCTATATATCTATATATATATTTATATATTTATATATATAATATATACTTTAGCTTTTTTTCTTTACTCTGTGAGTGTACGTAATTC